>CM055266.1:84487669-84507532 GCA_029237695.1 Conchocele bisecta
ATTGTGTAAATTTGTGTCTTTATTGTTTCAATACAACTTATAGTAAAAAGGTTGCTGGCTTCACTCATTCTGTTATTGAGACTTGTTTGGCTGATCATGGTCATAACTGGCCCCAGTGACATCATCTCGTAACAACAACGCGACTGCAAGAAAACGTATACATTGCAAGTGTCGTGTTATCGCACTTGTGTTATCGCACTTGTACATTTGTGTAAAGAAAAACAACAAATCACCAGTAGCCTATTTCACAAACATTGCAAAGTATACTTATCTAGAAATGTATACTCTGAGGGAGAAATTTTAAATTTTATGATAAATTTATTATTTTGTATTACACTGAATGTATTACATTATCACAGCCATTTGGCTGTGATAATGTAATAAATTCAGTATAATAATTCCGCATACCTTTAATCATCAAATATATGCAGTCGTTAGTTCTATATGACATAATACATTTCGGGGAAAATAAATTATTACTCCCTCAAAGTATACTTTGCTAGAAAAGTATACTTTGCAGTGTTGGTGAAATAGGCTACTGGTGCGAATTCACTCCTTAACATAGGTGTATGTTTAATCTGCATATTTGTAATATTCAATATTTTAATTGACCAAAATCCATCACCTCCGTTTTTCTTTGGTTAAATTCCGCGAGTGCCCTGACATTTTTGTCAACTTCACAATTACAAAATACATAAATATTCAACAATGTCATGAGTGATGAATATCTGACCTGAAACCCATGTTGCAGAAAATCCACGTCCGAAAACGGTGTTGTCACTTTTGAATTCCAATTTTATAGCGTTTCCCGATGACACTATTTTAATGGTACGGTTGTGACGGCCACATAACGTTCCAAGGGTGTTGTTCATCTCTGGTATATTATCGTCATAGATCTGCAACGTAAATTGAAGTTACTCAAATCGGCAGTATTTAAATGCATTGCAATACAACCGATGATAGGATATGATATGTGTATGGTCAATCTGTATTACGTAAAGCATCCACGGAAGCTTGGAAATGGTTGGAGACTGAGCCAAAACACAGCAAAGTAAAGTACTGAAGCCTTATTGTAAAGAATTTCGCCCTCTACGCTTGAGACTAATATGTCCAAATTGGATTGGATTCCCTTTCACGTGTCTGTGTATACGGGTGATATCTGTTCACATGTACATAAGACATACTATATCATATATTGCTCAAATAGTGCTCAAATGCGACATATATACCTGGATTACAGTGACACATCAAGAACGGAACCTGGAGACCTCCCAGGGTGGTTGATTTCGGAGTAGTACATGTACCACTGTAATACATGACTTGGACGAGGTCACGGCACGCACATAATGCGTCCTCGTGTACGACACAACTACCCAAGTTACAGTTGCACGTCTCCAGAATACGGACAACTTGGCAGGTGTCCAGTTCTAGATAGGTGCCACTATAATGCGATACCTGGATGAAGTCAGAGTAACACTTGATGGAATCCTCCATGTTGATATCGATGAATTCCAGCATGATGAAGCTGTCGTTGTCCACGTGGATGCTCCATTGACAGTACAAGTTGGCGCCATAGTCGCCCGGATAGCCGGGGGTCGTGATGTTTCCGCTGCGCTCATCCGTAGTAGCTCCTCCACACACGGAAGCTGTAATTATACGATATTGTTTAACCCGTTCAACACCACAGGCCTGTATAGTGGTATTGCAAAAAAACATAGATCCAGATGAGCCGGCTCGTGACGATCCGTCTCATCAGGATCTGCACTTTTTGCAAGCAATTTTATTATTTTTCATAACAAAAACACCCCCTTTTCATAAATGGACTAGTCTGAAAATTAGTTTGCGACGATTGGATTGGTTGCAAAATTAACGTATCAAAATCCATTCCAATTAATTAGTGGTGAAAGGGTTCAACAATATTCTCCTTCCTATACACTTGTCCACCTATTCTGGTTACGTAAACATTGCAATATCTATATTAATGTTGATCAATACTAATTAGATTAGTACACTTTAAGAAGAATAGTTTATTGCATCGAGGCAACTGCCTCATGAGATCGAGGCAACTGCCTCATGAGCATACATACATGACTATGGTATAATATACGTACAATGCAAGATGGCGTACATGGGTAAACTACTAAATATAATAAATGCAGAAACACCACAATCGTGGCAAATAGGCAAATATATTTCAGACCATGCCGCGACCACTAATACATATATCTGTACTTGTATCATACACTCATGTACATCGCACAGTCTCCGCTTACTGATCATAGTGTGTGCTAAGTGTTATAGCTCGTATTAATTTTAACAATAAATGAAAAATAGAGATGCATATACATAGAAATACACATGTACACATATAATACATGTATCTACTTTCCACACAAGTATATGATAATTGAACGAAGCAAAGCATACAAAGCTTACTAGTAGTTACAGAATTTTTAAATTTCGGGAGAGTTTTTGTTTTTGGCAAATGCGCTTTAAATCAGCATCACAATACCGTTAAATAACTAGTCACATGGATAATACAGTCATGTACATTCACATATAATACATGTAATAATGAAAAACAAATGATTGTATGGTAGGAAATGACATAAATTCACATGTCGACTTGGCGATTAGTGTAGTCCCAGATCAGCCTGCGCATTCGCACAGCCTGTTCTGAGACTGTACTGTGCATTTTATATAAATATATCTATCAATAATTATACACACTTGATTTCCAGTTATTTCAAGAATAAATTACTACATATATCTGTTTAGCTGAGATATAATTTCGTTACGTTTCTCGAACGCTCTGAAAACGAAATTACCAAGGTTTCTTATATAAGACGTTCAATCTGAGTGAAATAGTGTTACTAATTTTAACATCTTAGGTCTACTTCCATAGTATTGGCCGATGTAGCGTACCCTCAAGTCATTGTAGACAGGACATAATAATACAATTTCATTTCTTGTTTATATTATAAACAAGAAATGAAATTCATCTTCTAACACGTTACATAATTTACATTTACGATCATCAAAGGGTGTACTAATTGGTCTATGCCATCTGCCGGTTTCAACCTCCAGCCTGTGTGCAGATACACGCAGTCTGGTTAGAGCCACTCTAAACTGTTTTACACTGATGAAATCGAGATAGCATTGATATTCAAAAGATGAAATATTTGTATAAAATAAAGCTCTACTAGATTCATTTATTCTAGTGTTCCAGTCCTGAACGAAATTGTCTGTTAAGCGTTGTTTTACTGTTTTTCAAGAATGAGCTTATTTCTTTACATTGTGGAATTCTGTCAAATATTGAGTCTGGGGATGGGGGAATAAACGAACAGTATATACGGTGCTATTTATGTTACTAATGTTAGCACATCATGCCTGTTGTTCCATCTTACAAACACATTAGTTGCAAGGGAGCATAGGCTTAGTCTCTAATAGTACAAATGTCAGAACATTGTGACATTCCAAACCCCCTGGAAGAGCTAATTTGAAAGTTATCATTACATTGCAATCCAAGATTGCCGCCGCATAAATGTAGTATACACGTTATAAGCTGAGTTATTACGCCTTGTGACCGCCTACAGTGATAAATGTAGTTTGATTAGATCGTGATCTGTATATCATTGATGGACTAATCTTATATGGCAACTTGCCTCTCCAAGCACTTAAGTCACATAGATGACCAACACGCATAAACGTGATTGTAGAAATAACAGATGTGAATAGTCAGTGAATACATCCGTGCAAACCGTGTTTGGTATATGTTGCCAGAGAGCTAGAAGAGGAATTTACAAGGGGCATTGGTTGTGGCCACCTCCAGTGATACATTTATTTTCATTTGTATAGTATTGGTGATTGAGTATTATATGGCAACCTGCCTTATCCATTTTATATCAGACGTAAATTTCCAAACTGATATCAGGGGCAATAACCGTATTTCTTTAAAATGTTAACGGACATTACTATTTATTCTCTGTATTTATATTTTAATATGCAATCATCATACTTTACAATCTGTCGAAAATATTATTTTTGCAGGTGACGCATTTAAGTAGTATAAATAATTAAAACATATCATGCCTCATTTGCATATGAAAATTTCCTGATACCACAGCGCGTCACAATCAGTAAAATAATATTACTTAAATATTATATCTGTATTGCGGCACTCGTAATTGTTAGAACTGGTGGAATAGTGACACAATTATACACTTATTTAATTCCTGTAACGAACATTTTATGCCTACCGTTAATGGCATGACATGACATGCATGTGTTCCAAATGCTCACATATATCAAGTGTCCAAATATGGAAGCATTCCGTCAAGTAATATTAAAGTTATATCATAATGAAGAAACTTGTACAAACTGTTTGACGCAACAAATACATATGGCTAAATGTTTCCGCAAACATGTGAAGATAAAAAGCGTCAAAGTCATGTTAATGGCGGCATGAGGGCGCTCCAAATGAGCACATGCATCAGGTGTCCAAATATTGAAGCAATCCGTTAAGAAATATTAAAGTTATATCATGATGAAGAAACTTGTACACATTTTTTTATGCGAAACAATGGCTAAATGTTTCCGCAAAAATGTAAAGGCAAAGAAGGACAAGGTCATGTTAATGGAGTCATGGGTGTGTTTCAAATGCTCTCAGGTATCTAGTGTCCAAATATTGAAGCAATCCGTCAAGTAATATTAAAGTTATACCATGATGACATATCTTGTATAAACGTGTTGATGCACACAAAAATGGCTAAGTGTTTCCGCAAACATGTGAAGGTAAAAAATATCAAGGTCAGGTTTATGGCGGCATGAGTGTGTTCCAAATGCTTATATGTATCAATTGTCAAACATTGAAACTCTATATCAAGTAATATTACAGTTATACTATGATGAAGAAGCTTGTACACACACAAGTATATACCCATGCTTGATCTGTTTTATTTGTAACTTTACAAATATTCATATCTACATGCTCATATGTGTAGTATAAATGCTGATGGTTATTTTATACATCACAGGGGCATATTTAAAACAATGTTATCCATACATATAGTAATTATTTACATTTCAAGTGATTCTTGAATTTCAAGAATATGCTTGAAAAAATGTTATGGGGATAAGAGGACTGTTAGTACCACAGATGACACAACTCGCACTGACGCCAAATGTCACTCTCCATTCTGTAATATATAGTTTAAAGGTACATGCCCACGCAGTAGGCACAAAATGTTATTTATATCGGAGACATCATCTGAGACATTTCCTAGCAAAATAAACATTCATTCACCATTACCCACGTATTGATTGGCGTTATTATACATTTTATATCAGACGTAAAATTTCCACACTGATATCAGGGGTGATAACAGTGTTTCTTTAAAATATTAACGAAGATTACTATTTATTCTCTGTATTTATGTTTTGATGTGCAATGATCATACATTATAATCTGTCAATAATATTATTTTTTCAGGTGACGCATATAATTAGTATAAATAATTAAAAAATAGCATAACTCATTTGCATATGAAAATAGCCTGATACCACCGCGAGTCACTATCAGTAAAATAAATATTACTAAATGATTATATCTGTATAGCGGGCACTCGTAATTTTTAGAACTGGTGGAATAGTGACACAATTACACACTATTGAATTCCTGTAAAGAACAGTTTGTACCTTTATATTACCATAGTTTTTTTTTCATTTTCAAGTACAACAGTTCAATCGTGAGTACGGTTTGGTGAATTTGAGATCTGTAGACGATTTCACCAAAATTGCTCAGCATACTTATCTAGATAAGTATACTTTGAGGGAGTAATCATTTATTTTTTTCGAAATGCAGTATTTCATACGACTGCATATATTTCATGATTAAAAATATGCATATTTATAATACTGAATTTATTACATTATCACAGCCATTAATAAATTCAGTACAATAATTTTGCATACGTTTAATCATCAAATATATGCAGTCGTTAGTTCTATATGAAATAAAGCATTTCGGGGAAAAGTAAATGATTACTCCCTCAAACTATACTTATCTAGATAAGTATGCTGAGCAATGTTGGTGAAATCGGCTACAGGTATACTACTTACAGTACTGGCACACGAACTGACACTTTTCGTCACACGATACAGCTACTTCAGATATGCCTTTGTTAGTTTTCGACATTCTCAAGCAGTCACTCGGTGTCAAGTCACTGGCGAAAGCTGCGTGAAATGAAACAGCAAATTATAAAACACACTACCATTAATAATTACACTTCATTAATATATTCCCATAACATAGTTTACAGCCTAGTAGTCAAATTAATATGCATTAGACATGTAGGTTTGCAATAATAATAATAATAATAATAATAATAATAATAATAATATTAATAATAATAATTTATTGTTCACATATTGGATTTTAAGGAATTAAATGTAAGGCAACATTTAGTTTCTGTAAAATGCAATACGTGAATAATAGTACAATTATAGTCAGGCAAGTTTACGAATATCCGAATATTGCTGTTTTATTTCCAGTAATATGTAACTTATTGGGATTACATATTGCAATATGTGAAATATGTGGAGCGCGATACTGGTCAGCGATTGGCTTAGGAGGTATGAAGAACTATGCAAATAATTAGATATTGACGCTTGTCCACGAGGAATGTGTATCCCCCTCCCCGCCTACAGACAGCCACTACAACAATAAAGGGATGACTCGAAAATTAGTGAGGCAAGAGTTGAAATTCTTATTGCCAGTTATGCTGAGGCCAGTCGGCAGTAGTCAACTTAACTTCATCTGCAATAGTGTTGGAATAATTTACCCACCAGGGACCCGTTTCACTAAACTTCGTACGACTAAAATGTTCGTAAGTGCATATTGACGCTTGTCCACGAGCTAATGTGTATCCCCCTCCCCGCCTACAGACAACCACTACAAAAATAAAGGGATGACTCGAAAATTAGTGAGGCAAGAGTTATTATGGGCAACACATCTTTGGGTCGTGGTGTGAAGTTTCATGAGCACATTGCAAAGGGTATTCCAGTTATTCTCCGGTCACACCAATACTCATATTCGTCATGAACATGCAATCGTTAATATACACACCGATTAATATATATGCAACATGTGCAAAATCAATGACATGACGCAAGAAATTTGGCTTAGAGAAGTTACACTGTACTAAACATTTCTAAATGAACCAAGATAAGATACAATGCAGCCTCTCTAAACCGGACACCCAGGGTGTTGGGTTTAGAGAGGTTTCACTGTAAATCAGACATTAACCATTCTTAACCATAGCTGTGTGCTTTGCGATCATGTACAGAAAGTATCACCTGAGATAAATGACCAAGGAAATCATCAAAAATACGATCACATATGTTTTCTTTGTGTCCGGTTTAGAGAGGTTGCACGGTAGCTGCAGCTACAGCATCTCATGTTTTGGTATCTAGCACTAAAGTCCTCAATTACAGGTCTCCATAATTATGTTTCTCTGTGTCTGGTTTAGAGAGGTTCCACTGCAGCTGCAGCCAGAGGCATTCGGCGTGTTTCGGCTTTCATCGGTATAACTACATATGAATTTAAAATTGTAATTGCCTATGTATTCTATGTGTTTCTGCAGGATAACGATAATTCTCAAATGAACATATGAACTTTCCACTACAATACTGACATTAGAGCCCTAAACACATTATTTCATTTGTTATGATACGAGATCGTGTCCCACATAGGATGTTATTTTGTTATGATATGAGGCCGTGTCAGACCAAAGTTATAAGCCTTGTTATTTATATGTAGTTATACCGATGAAAGCCGAAACACCCCGAATGCCTGTGGCCGCAGCTCCAGAATCTCATTTTTGGATATCAAGAACTAAAATCCTCAATTACCGGTTTCCATGACGTCACTTGTATTCCTTGAATAGCCGATCCATCTATATTTATCATCCAACCGGCTGACAAACATTACCCAGATATTTCCCAAGGTGAACGAAGTGTCGTCACTGTGGCCCCGGCACTGTTCCCTACTCGCCTGCCAGGTATGCCGAGTCCAGACGGTAATAGTCATCATAAGTTTATCTGCAATAGTGTTGGAATAATTTACCCACCAGGGACCCGTTTCACTAAACTTCGTACGACTAAAATGTTCGTAAGTGCAAATTTAAGATCGTCTGGAAATTTCAATTCATGTATTTACATTTATTGAGCATAGGCATGAGCAAATCCATTAATTGTTTATGTGAAATGGGCAGACTATCATATGTTTGCACTTTTAGTCGTACACAATTTAGTGAAACGGCCCCCAGGAGTACAGGTGGAAGACTCGGACCTATTTCCCAGAAAATGGCAAATTTCCAAAAGTTACCCCACCCACCAATTTCCATCGACTATGCATCGATATACATGTATATAAGGGTGCAACAAATGCCCTGGTTTCTGGCTCGCTCAGACACTACACACTACGTTTTTCCAGTTGATTTATTGTCACGAATTGACAGGCATTTCGGGTAGGTATGTATGGTAAATGATTGCTCCAGGGATGTGTGGACAGGTAGGTACTCAGATTAATCCTGAACAATTGTTTGAGGAACAAAAACGTGTGAATACTTTGTGGACAGCCAGGATGGTCAGTCAGAACTGAGCAGTGGAGTAGAAATGAACTGTTTATTGTATTAGTGTGTGCCCAGTATGTGATAGTTAAACGCAGATAATCACAGTGTGATACTAGCTGGATATTAGATGACTGGTGATTTAAAGTGGAAGTTGAAGTTGGTAAGTGTATGTAGATAGCATAGTAGTTCAGTGAATTGGCGTGAAAGGTAGCGTAGTGAGATGGCTGGGCTGAGGGGGTTGAATTTCATTTCCAGGTTGGTGTAGCACTCCCCACCCAGAGGATAGATTTGTACGTGATGATAACAGTTCACAGTAGGCGACTTAAGCAGTCGAGTAGATGACTAGCACTAGCGAGGCCGTACCGAGGAATCGTCAGCCAAGTGGACGTGTTGTTAATTGTCTCATTGGGGCCTGGTAGAGGAACTGTGTATATATAGGAGATCACTAATGTACTATGAGTGATCGTACATACATTAGAATGTAGTCCAGGAACTGTTGTAACCAATTATTGACATTTTGGCATTTGATATGCATAGTGTATACTAGTATACAGCTATGGCGGTGAACAATAGTGGACAGTATTGCATGTGTTACATATCCAATGTACATGCTACTATCAGACATATAATACCTGTTAATGACTCTTCTATAGTATGCTCTTTTCTCCACTTCACTTCTATTCTTTTCTTTCTAACTATCCTAATTTATTTTATTTCAATCATGTACAACATACATATGTACATCTTTCAAGCAGTGTGTGTCTAGGGTTATTATTTTGATGAACCCATATATACGTGACATTTATACACATGAGAATAGATAAATGTAGCGACTTGTCAAATATATTAACTTCAAGTTCTGGTTTTAGCATGTTGTGAGTTATGTACGAATAACCTACGACAGACAAGGCGAAAATCCCAGGTACGAAACAATGTCGCACATATTTGTGGACTACAGAGACGTCAGTTATGTGCCAAATCTGGCTAAATCTGATTAAAGGTACATGCCCACTCATTATACATAAGATGTTCTTTATATCAGAGACATCATCCGAGACATTTTCAGGCAAAAAAAAACACATTCATTTACCATTACACCACATATTGATTGACATTATTATACATTTTATATCAGACGTAAATTTACACACTGATATCGGGGGCGATAACAGTGTTTCCTTAAAATGCTAACGGACATTACTATTTATTCTCTGTATTTATTTTTTGATTTGCAATGATCATACTTTATAATCTGTCGAAAATATGATTTTGTTCAGGTGACGCATTTAATTATGAGAAATAATTAAAAAATAATATGCCTCATTTGCATATGAAAATGGTCTGATACCACCGCACGTCACTATCAGTAAAATAAACATTAGAACTGCTGGAATAGTGACACCAGTATACACTTATTTAATTCCTATAAAGAACATGTTGTGTGTGCCTACTGAGTGGGCATGTACCTTTAATGTCTCAAAATATTGCCGAGGGCCATTAAAATAAACGTTAAAACAATAAGTATATAACTTAACCCCAATAAATCTCGTTTATAAAGCTAAACTTATATAAAACACACGTTTGTTTTGATTTTCATCGCACATTTCCGTATAACCTTTTAATGAACTTTACTTTCGGATTTTCTTTGCTATAATCGTAGAAACATCAGTAATGGCGTCACGGTAAAACTCAAATCGAACTATCTCAAATGGTACATTGTTTGTTCAGCCAACCGGTAGATGATGTGTGAAGCTGAGTGTGTGTTTCATCATTCCTTACAGAGAATGCTAGCTCAAATGCGTGTAACGTACAACATACTAAAACAAATATTAATAATAAGTTAATATAATTAAGGAAACATTCTATATCTGATCATCGTTTGACTCAAAGATAATTGATTGGTACATGTGATTGAATATATGTATAACATATATGTGAACACTGCCTCGCTACTGTATCCTATATGGCAAATGGAGCGGCGAACTCGGTCATATTTGTGTATCCATCCATCAATAAGTTTCTCCTCTTCTGTCGTTTGACAATGAACAGACAATGCGAAGTAGAACATATGCTATAATGTAGCTAATCATACATAGAACCGTAAGTACAACGGACTCAATTATATTACACCAAGCTGTAAAATATGTCAGTTCTTTGGACAGTTTTGTGCCTGTTTTTTGTCGAGCCCGCTTGCGGAAAGCGAGACATAGTGATCACAATGACGTCCGTGCGTGCGTACGTCCGTCAGAAATATGCGTTAAAGTTGTTAAATACCTTATATCTATGCAGTACTAAGTCACATTGACTTGAAACATATATGCGTATTATTCATCATCCATATATTTATGCTGTGTCCCACTCATGCGGCCCCTGTGCCCAATGTCAAGGCCAAATGCCTCGGCGGGCTCGACATGCGGGCCGCGGCCATCTGGTTTACAACACGAATCACCATTGTAAATAGCCTCATACACATAAACTGGCAGTCTATGTCACTTTTACCTGGCTAACCACACAACACATACCATGTCCACTACTGTTACAATACTACTATTACACTAGTGCAGTGAAGCTTCATATCTGGCTATTATAATTATTTGGCCTATGTGTATTTACATATAGCACAATACAGTGTCTACAAAACGTGTACATGTCAGCAATAGATTATGTACATTTTGAGAATGTTGGAAAAACTACACCAATATCGGACTTGAAGTAGATCTTGGTGTAATACAATTGATAGGAGTCGGTTTTCGTGGCGTTTCTATGTATGCTTAGCTACATTATATCATGTGTTAAACTTCGCATTGTCAGTTCATTTTACAAACGCCAGAAGAGGTGAAACTGGCTGATAGCTGGAACACAAAAAGATAGCTGACTTGGCAATTCCATGTGCCGTATAGGATACAATAACGAGGCAGTGTTCATATATATACTATACATATACTCCATTCCATTTAGGAAGCAACTATATTTTAATCAAATGATGACGAGGTATAGAACTGATCCTTAAGGCAGTTTTTTATTGCCAGATGCATAGTTCAGTGGAAAAGATTGAAGTATGTGGTATGTGAACGAGGTCTAAATTAGGGTAACACTATGTTTGTACCTACCTGACTACCCAGAATATGATGTATAGTCTACTTAAGTGAGTGAGAATGGTAAGCTTTTCTTTGACCGGCTATTGTCTGAGTTCTAGATCCGAGTATTTCATCTGTGACCTGGGGCATTTACACTAAACTTCGTAAGACTAAAATGTGCAACATTATAATAGTTTGTAAAGTTCACAATAACAATGTGTTCTTGTAAACAATTTTTGGACTTACATTTATTGAGCAGAGGATATGCTTAATAAATGTAAATCTATCAATTGAAATTCACAGACGATCCTAAATTTGCACATACAAACATTTTAGTCGTACGATGTTTAGTGAAACGATCCCCAGGAACGGTAAACAAGATATTCGAAGTAAGTGTACATATATGTGCATATAATGTAAATACAATGTATTTATAGATTACGTAATCCTACTAATATATTCAAAGGCAATTGATGGGGTAAGTGAAAGAAAGTGGTTAGTTATATGATGGAGTTAGTTCCCTTTCTCCCACTGATCCCTTCAATTGAACTTCATATGAATACGTATTAGAGTGGATATATTTAAGTCAACTGGACTATTGGAAGCTAGAAAATCCTATCGACTGATATAGCCATAAAATAATTGTCAAACATCCACATAATGTATTCATTTATTTTCATGAAGAAAACTAAGGTTTCAGTAATCGCAAATTTCGGCATTGTTTACCTTTATGATTCATGAAATAGTTATACTTTTCACGACACGGCCGTTGGTAAACGTGGATAGTTTCAGAACGTTTGTTTTTCTTCACAATAACACATGGATACCTTTCATTGCGGGATAGGGTGGTGTCTGAAATAAGAAATATTGACACGTTCTTACTTACATCATGAGGGGTGTTAACCACCTTTAGCTTGTGCAGAACGAACATTGTCGTCTTATGGCGTTTTATATTTTGTATTTTTCTCAATAAACCATGGTCCCGTAGAAATTTAGAATCGAATTCCATTAGACCTGATTCTAAAATACTTTCCAAAAAAATACGGACCAAACCATTTAAGACAAAACGCTCTATTGAAATGATTTACAAATAAATCGTACAGGCAATGTTAACCATTTCGTACGAAGATTTACTGGTAGAAGAGCGGCAGAATTTAAAACTTAAGTTTAAAGCACCCGGCACATATTCTGAGTATTATATATGAAGTGAATCAAGAATTTAAGACATTAGATGATAATACAATCGAAAATACAGAAAAGAAAAAATTACCATGATTACCGACTGCTATTGATAAGACAGAAACATATGTAAAGGAAATCATCGACGCATTTTCAAAAGATCAGCACAGATTACTGATGATTTTGAAACTTCACCGCTCAGATAATTTAATGATTAAATACATATCTACAACAAACGAAATGCTCTCTCGTTAATAATACAGCAACACTTGATGAGCTCAATAAACATAAAACGCATACACGTGTCAAAGAAGCTGAAATTACAAAATATAGAAGTCCTGATGATCATGAAGCGGTACAAATACAAACAGAATGTATTCGCATTGATGATGACTATGAAGCTCGTCTTGAAGTAATATCAAATGATAAGGAAACATTACGAACCCAAATAAATAAAATAAAAAGTACAATCGAAATAGTGTTACACAAAGATGCAACACTAACAGAACTATTAGAGACATTATTCAAAGAACAGGAAATAACAATAGTTTATGTTATAACCGCCATTGAATTGATAATATCCACTTTAATAATATTCCGAAACCTCCTGGAAAAGGGAGACCCATTGAATGGGCTAAGCAATTAAAACATACTGCTTCACTCCTTGGTGCTTTGGCTGGGAAGGCTGCTGCTGCGTTACCCGGTATCATTGGAACAAATGTAACCTGTCTATTTAAAACTGCAGTGAAAGCCGTTGGTTGTATTGAAAATCATTTGTGGAGCCTAATATTGCTTGTGGCTGGGCTTTATATATGTTTGCTAATAATGGGTGAGCCAAACGCATGAAAACAGGGTTATCATTACCACTTCGGTGGGGGTGGGGGGACAAATTGCCACTATACTTTATTGAAAGGTATTCCTCTCTAGATATTATTTCCGCAGTTGCAAGTCTTCGTTTAAAGATTGTATACCCCTATAAGTGGACCCCCGAACAGCAACATTTTCTGCTAAAAACCGTGCAGGTTTGAGACCATTCAAGTAAAACAATGCAAACTCGCATTCACACATCGAAAAAGCACTGAAAACGTGACAGCCGGTAATTATAATGTACATGAAATGGAAATTGACCATTTGTATCCAAAATGGCCGCCAAAATGTGGCTGCCAAGTCCCAAGTACATTACCCCACCACACTATACATTTACGAACAACATCAATTATTGTCAACACAGAGAACGTTTATGGTTTAACTGTGTTCTAAGAGTAAAATATAAGATGGATATATGTTTATATATACGTAACAAGTGGAAATGTATGTAAAATAAATCCAATCTGGCCACTGAATCAAAGCCAATTCGCATGTACACATTGTAAAACAGTATGTAATACTATATGAAAGCATGATAATCAATGGTTGAAAATTAATGAACATCGGAACTTGCAGTTTCTACCAAACTCTAAGATAGCCGCCAAACTATAGTTACGTTGCAATAAATGGTAGTGTACATAAACGTCATCACCTTGTTTCATTATCTGCACGGGCACTGACACATATTGTGATAACCTAAATTCCATATATAAATCCAAGATGGCTGCCAAATATCAAAACTTCTATACTTTACTCCATTCTTGTCCCGTACACATTATATTTCAAGTAATTAACGGCAATCACTTATTGATGAACTAGGCAAAATAGATTAATTTGACAGCGTTATCCAAATTAACTTTCATTTGAATATGTAATGATGACACTTATATAAAATCAAGGTGACTGCCGAAATTAGTATTCCACCATGTATCAGTGTTTTGTCTACAATTTTGAGTTTGTGTGTTAAATGTGTCTCTTCTGAAATAAATGGTGTGTTATCCTATGGAAGAAAAATATCTGAATGCTGTTATGTCAACGCCAAATATGTGTATTGACGCGCTGGTAAATAAATCACTGTGTATTATCCTTCAATTTGGAATAAAGCCATGCATTTCCGAAACCATTTATATGCACTTCCTTACTATGTTTTTAGTGAAGTTGTTATGCATGTGTGTTTGATTAATCTGCGATACTATTAATATTAGTATGACTTATCGTCTGTTTTTATCCAAATGTATCATTTATTATCGCAATTTCAAGGACATGGTGTACGTCATACTGCTGTGCTAGTAGTTTAACGAATCTCGGTCATGCTACTAGTTTCAGAACGACATCTTCGTTTAATGATCAACATACTCCTCGATGCAATGTGAATATTTGTTCCTGTGGAGTATATACAATATAAACAGAAGACCTAAAGGCGAGCATAAAACCTGTAAGCACAGAGTTTTCAACGGACATCAATGTACACTCTAAGACATAGCAAGGTACGACTCACAACGAAATAAACACATACTATTTATTCACTTAGATATTACGTTAGCATTATAAATGAGTGTTTTTTTATTACAGTGTCAACCGTATCGAAAGGGACTTTGAATATCATAATTTCACAAATTCCTCTATGCTTATAGATATCACTCATATTTGAGCCAGGGCATGGGAAAAAGATAATGTGGCATAAATATGACATTTTCACGTTTCACTATTCCATAAACTACATTATATTAGGATTACCATGATATATTACTTTCAAGTATATGCCATTGATAAACACTTCAGCTTGTTTATAGAAAATTGTAGCTACATGTACATGGCAAATATGTAAATAAAACGTTGGCAATATTAACGAATTCTGTTAGAAATCAGACGTCGTGTAAGTTTGTATGTCGTACGTTTTCTTATTTTGTACATTTAGTATTCCAAATCGAACAAATCTCGAGATTCTAAACATGTATATTGTAAAAAACCACAGTGGTTGATCTTTGTACGTGGTTGCCATAAGCCTAAGTGTGTGCCGGCTGTGTTGGCTCCACGCCATGTAACTTATCGCGCGCTTGCTCAATGGCATAACATTTACCACGCCAATGCTGGAAATGTCATGGACAGGCCTATTTATTCAGATCAGTTCGTATTATATTCTATCAGATAATAGTGTCTACGTGCTCACCAAGCACACATACTTATACAAATCCAAAACATCCTGAAAACATTGTGACTATTATGTAACGCATATGCAGACAATGATGACACCTGTAGCTAACAGGGATAGTAGATTTACAAACACATTATATTATTGCTATAAATATCTACTAAAGATACAAGATGCATACATTTCAAATAGAACTGCATCTGTTTCATAACATACGACAATATGCTATGCGACAATGTCCCTGTCTATTGGTTACGCGTAGCTACATACACTTTACACCAATCACACAGATTAAATATTGCAACTGGCAAGCGTTGCAATAAGTGTCTAGTGTCATAACACTAATGCACTTAGTTAACCAGATTAGCATTACAATATGTACTTTCCAATGTAACGTGGACGATAATATTTACCATTTTACACCACCGGCTACACAATGTTGTTTTCTATCATATTTCCTTCAAAATAAATTCAACTGATATTAAAACATTTAATATCCCATTCAACAACATGACCTGGGAGTATTTCAACAGACCACTCCATTTTAAAAGCATAATGCATTGTACTAACTTAAAGTTAGTCACTGCCAGACATATAGTCGACGATAATTTATACCTGTTAATTACGATGACACTCATTGAAGTGTATTTTATAAACCGAGTGGGGATGTTCACCTGATGTTCGAATTTGCAATCATTTGCTATCAGGACATTTACTTCTGTTCTGTTGGCTCCAACTAGTGCTGATGACTGATGCTGTCAAATGCAGTTATGAGTAGTGTTTTACTACGTATGTCGTGATTAACCGCTCATGATATTACTTTGAAGTACCGCGTTGCTATGACGTGCTTGTAATGGTAATTACATGGCATGTGTAAAAAAATGTGTCTGGCCTAGCTCGCGACAGCGTCCACAATGTTACTCAAGTTGATCATATTGTCCCTTCTTTTTGTAGTATTTGCTTTGTTTCATTGTACCTGTGGGTGACATGTTACATTATTGTATATTTCCTCTATGTTACTGGCTATATGCGCCATAATAAGAAGTTAAGGATATAGTGTGGGCATTGTGACGCCATGCTAACCAGGTTTAACTGTCTCTTCGAACAATATTGATCACTGACGAGTCGGCAGGGTACGGTTTTGTGCCTCCTTGGACTGTATGTGAGTGGCTTTTTGTATTTCATTTTATTGTCACTGCTGTCTTCTCATCTATTTAATAAGTGAGTGATCAATGGATTACTTGGCGGGTATCAACTAGCGTTTATATTAAGTAATGAGTAGTAAACATAATTTACGCAATATATATCCGTGTTCATATATCACATGTGTGGCTTTTATAAATGCATGTATTAACAGTAACACATTCCGTGGTTGTGTGAAACCCATTGCTATATTAGATATGTAGCAGTGGTGCCTTTAAATGACGGACCCACACATGAAGCAACAAGACGTATATGAATGTTCAATAAATAAGTTAATGACTAGTGATTAAACAATATAGTTAAAACCGTATTAAAATGAGATTCACAGGCAGCTTAAATATAGAATGTAACTTTACACTGCTTTATGATATTCAAAAACTGGGTATATCGTTAACATCATGTTTGTGAAATGCACTCAGTGAAAATATAAAATGGTCTGATGGAGTAGAGTAGTTTTAGACTTAATTATATATACTTCGCTAACACTTAAATGCTTATGAAGCTATGCCGGAAATATGTATATGTCAGTGGGACGTAACAACGTTTACCTTTTTATTTAATGAAGTAAATATACTGGAGTGGGTGGCAGGTGTGAGCATGAGATGGGTAATTTAACGATCGGGGTTCATCCTTACCGGAATCCCGACTGGAGACTTGTTTGGCCCTCACATACGTCTTTGGCATTTTGTATGTGACAGTTGAATCTGGTTATACCCCTTATAAGAGTAATCCTACCGGTATTACTTTTAAATAGGGGAAGGGGCCAAGTGACTTTGGTGCGGTATGGACCTGGCACCAGGTCAGGTTATTCTAATTTCAGGGCTGAATATGTTGTATCTCGATGTAAATATTCCGTTCTGATTTTGGGATTTTCCCCCCAATGCAGCAGGTTAAAACGGGATCGAACCTGTTTGCCCGGCCTTACATGACCTTAGCTGTTGATAGGCCGTTAAACACCAATAAACAAACAAACAAACAATATACTGGATGTCATATCGCCCAACTTATATGTTGAAGGTCAGAAATATTAATATGAAGAGCATGTCATTGTATAATTTGAAATATTTCACCATCCCTGCGTAATATTACAGCTTTGGGAATTCAAATATACCTAAACCAAAGTTTCATACAAATGCAGTATTTATTCAGGTAAATTATAATAATTTCCAAATAATAACCGTGTCACAACAGAAAAATGTACATTACGGTAACAGTCTTATCCAATATTAAAGAGCCATACTAATAAATTGTTGCGGTACAATGTGAACTTATGGCGATCATCTTAGAATTTGTTAAACTAGGCATTTATCCAAGTACGTGTTACATTTGTTTTACTGTGTCAATGTAATACTGTTTACTTGTTTTAAATGAGTAATGCCATAACACGATGTAAATTGATGATAAATCGTGATATTTGGCGGCCATCTTGGATTTTGCAAACAAAAAAGTTATCCAAGCATGTATTGATATTGCCATGGCCATTTAAGGCGTACATATTATCATACGTAAGTATGTTTTGAAATGTTAAAGTATGTAATATAAGTGACACGATGGCAAATTAACGGAGATTGTGATTGTTGGTGACCATTTTGGAATTATATACATAACTTCTCAAGTACTAAATATTTATTGAAGTAGCATCAGTTTGTAATTCACTTATAAAATATAATCCAATACGAATAAACCTAGAACTGGTCATATAAAACAGTTGTATCTATGGTTTAGTGTGATGTGGTAAGGTAGTCAGTGGTAAATCGGCGGCCATCCTGAATTTTGGCGGCCATTTTGAATGAAAATGTTTTAATTATTTACAGCGTGTACTTGCGATTCTGCGGCAGTTTTATGTAAACGTTTTCAAAACAGCCCTTTTACGAGCAGAACATGTTTCTGTTAGGTGGGGTCCACTTATAGGGGCATACACACTTTAAATTCACTTATACAATATAATTCAATACGAATAACTACAATTGGTCATAGAAAACAGTTGTATCTATGGTTTAGTGTGATGTGGTAAGGTATTCAGTGGTATATCGGCGGCTATCATGAATTTTGGCGGCCATTTTGAATGAAAATGTTTTAGTTTCATTGTATATAAACCACAAATACCAATTGCAATGTTTTCAATACGATTTACAGCTTGTACTTGTGATTATGCGGCAGTTTTATGTTAACGTTTTCAAAACAGCCCCTTTACGAGCAGAATATGTTTCTGTTAGGGGGGTCCACTTATAGGGCATAAACACTTTAAACGAACACTTATAAATTGCTATCGTGCGGAAATTATATGCTGGGATGTATACCTCTCATTAATAGTTATCGATATCTTCTAATTTTCTTGATTGCATGCTTCTATTTATTTTCTATTATTGTATAGAATGTGAATGTGGAGCAGCAATGTGTTGCGATGCCAATAGTTTAACAATACATTTTCCTTGTGTTTGTAACGAATGTGGGACTGCTACCATATTGACATGATCGTTAGCACCTACTGATTGTTCGTCAGTGGCTATTACTATTAAATAACGTTTATTTAACAAGGTGAACTGAGTGATAATCAGCTCACCTGATTAAATAAATATTGGCTTACATTTCACACATAAAAACAAAGCGGATCAAGCTTAGATATGGCCAAGAGATATGCGAATTAATTTCTGGAGGCGGGCGGTAGTCAAGGTGTATGATCACGTGGTACTAACAACAACAACAAGTACTGAAACTTCCAGTATCCATCTGATTCAACGTACGTATTCTG
>CM055266.1:84508032-84548285 GCA_029237695.1 Conchocele bisecta
CCAAAATACCCATATGACACCAACATACTGACAATCTGTTCAAGCACCTGTGGTTATTACCTGTAGAGCGAAGTAATTAGAGTCCCTGCAACGAATGGCACACACTTTCTGTTGATTCGTTTTAAACTGAGTAGATCGTTGATATACGAACTCTGTTGAATCCCACGGTAATCTGTAGCAACCTATGGTATGGAAGACATAAAAACCCAATATAAGGCCAAACAAAGTACTTTGGTTCTCAGATATCGCCGCGTCTGAATAATCCCTGCGCGTCGAGCATTTTTTCGTTATTGAAAAATCAAATTGTATCTAATTTATAAATTCGCCACATGATCAATACAAAATACTCCCTTCCAAAAGTATGTTACATTCAATCATGTCTGATGACAATCTTGTGATTTTTCACTTCTAAAGAGGTTATATTATATATTTTTGATGTTCGTCTTTGATGTTTTTCAAGTTGCCAGATGCATCAAACAAAAAAATAGATTTTTTTTTTAAATTAGGATTAGGGTCTAACCTGCTCGTCATTCATTCAGTGAAATACCTCGTACATGTTCCTTTTTTTTTGCACATGTACTGGCATATAATGTACAGTCGAACCCCTCTTAACCGGACCAAAACAATACAGTAAGTTCTACTTAATTGTAATTGCGTTCTTTGCCATTTATCTCTGCTGAGTATGTATGTTCGTGATCGCAAAGCACCCACGCGTGTCTTGGAGTAGTTGTCTGTCTGTTTTACTGTGGAACCTCTGTAAACCGGACACCATGGGGACCTCCCAGGGTGTCCAGTTTACAGAGGTTCCAATGTAGACCCCCCGTTTCTCTAGTTACAGTCACGAATCCCGTCATGTAGGTAAATGCCATAATTATTCTGGTTGAGGGATGCGTTAGCGTAAATCCTTTTTGCTTCCAAAATCCCATAAACACTTTTCCTGCAATCGCGGCCACACATGATGAATATATATATATATTTGTTGCATATGCACTATAAACATTTCTCATGTCATGCTCATATATGTAAATGTATAATTGTATTTTGTTCTGTAAAGTATTGAGAAATAAATTATTGAATGACAACATAATTATTCTGGTTGAGTCATTGAATTGCAGTTTTGGAAAATATATGACAAATTGATATATGCCATGTACCATTTGAATAATATTATAATTTTGTATACCTTACACGTCATCTACAATCGATACATTTAGAAGTCTTACACATGACAAATTATTCATGTCTGATTTGTTTTGAATGATGTCAGCTTTCACCCTGACCCCTCTTAGGGTCACGTTTTTATTGCATTTTTCGCATTGGAACTTTCAAAATAAATATTACGCTCGTGCGTAAATGTGTACGCCCAACTACGCGCCTGGGTCGCCGTCACCGCCATTCGCCATGTTGTCATATTGCCCGTCTAAAGATATATTCCAGCCAGGCTGTGCATCGGGGGTGGAGGGGGGGGGGCATATATTCGGATGGTCAATACGCTTGATGCATACACCTTACCTTTCAACCAGACCCATGGAGTGTAATATCTCCCCGTCCATAACGCAGCTTTGTCTGGGAGTATTTCACTGATGGACAGTTCTGTTTCTGACGTCAGTGTTGCTAGGTGACCTCCACCGTTCTGGCACCAACGGTCGGCATCGTTCCACGTTAGAAGTTGATTTATACGTACAAATGTGTCGGCTACTGAAAACAAATCAATAAAATCAATACATTCTGTTTGAAACTTCAAGATGTCTATAAACATATTTTGATTCACATTTCTATTGATTCAATGACGTTTATCACTGCACGATGTATGATAATTAGTTTTCAAACGACGGCAATTACAGCCAAATACTGAACATGCTTTTTTCGGGTTATTCAATATGTCTATCAACTTGTATGTATTTTGATCCATATTTTGATTGAAGCCGTAATATTATTATTGTACAATGCAAATTGTAATTTCTTTTCAAACGGCGGTAACATAATGTATAACATAACCAATACTGAATATGCTTTATGGAGATTAAATAGACAACATTCAACACGAAACTGGTGGCACTGTTAAATGTTGATACTTGATAAAAACCACATGCCATTGGAATCTAAAGAAGTAAAACATAGAAGACGATATTTTTCTCCGCTTCTTAAAGGTACATGCCCACTCAGTAGGCACAAAATGTTCTTTGTGGGAATTAATTAAGTGTATAATATTGTCACTATTCCATCAGTTCTAAAAATTACCAGTGTCCGCTATACAGATATAATCATTTAGTAATATTTGTTTCATTGATAGTGACTCGCAGTGGTATCACGCTATTTTCATATGCAAATGAGGCATGATATTTTTAAATTATTTATACTAATTAAATGCGTCACCTAAATAATAATATTTTCAACAGATTATAAGTATGATCATTGCAGATGATGTCTCTGATATAAAGAACAGTTTGTGCCTACTGAGTGGGCATGTATCTTTAATAAATTAATAGTACGTATGTGGCGGGATATGTATGTACCTTTCCAGACGAGACGAAATCCAGTGTCGGTCCCGAATTGATCCGAATGGAAAGAAATGTTCAGGACATGTCCGATACTGAGGTAGGGCGGCGGTAGATGCTGTCCACAGTGTGTTCGTACAGGAGGGGACTGGGTGTCGAGACCGTCGTATATCTACAAGTTGTGGCAAACAGCCGTCTGTGTCACCAATTCGATTCGACCTATATTTATGGGTGGGAATTGGCTCGAATACCTTCCATACCCGGGATATATAGCCCAGTAAAGAAGCAGGCCGATGGTCGTCGGTCTGGTTTATATTTCCGAATTTTGATAAATGTTGCATTTATTCAGGCTCAAAAAATGTGCGCCAAATATAGGATAATCTATGCAGGGATGGTAGCCTATAATTTGTGGCCTCCTATAGCACCCATCAGCTTATCTGTGTGTGATATAGTATGGCTGGGTATCGATTAGAGATGATTGAGGGGAACCCAGACTAGTTTAGTGTATTGTGCGTTTTATGTGACATACTACGGATTGGTCAAATGAAATTAAGTGGCGAATGTACTAGCTGAGTCACTAATGTCTAGCGTGTGTGCTCTACGTAATTAACTTATAGTTACATTCAGTCCTAATCCTACCTAATCAGCATCGAGAAAAGAGAACAGAAGAAGAAATTTATTTCTGACGGTATGGTATATGACGTGCCACCCTCACCCTCTCTTAGTGTGGTGCATTCGAATGCTATATTAACCTATCATGATCACCATTATTGCTGATTTTGTGTTGCTAATTGGGTTTTATATATATATTTTTTTTTTATTTTTTTTATTTACTAGTATTTATTTAATTTTAGTTTGTGTCACCTACCACATCGTCAGATTTTGACCGAAAATAGACTAATAAAAATTAAATCGTTTGATTTTTGTCTATGTTGGAGTAATACAAATGGTCAATTTCGACATAAAAAGCAATTACTCCTGGTGGAGGAAACCTCCAGTTACCCCGGTAGCTCTGGAGTCCCTGTAGTAAAGCTAAAAAAAAAGCCTCAAAAGGAGGCGATTGTTTGCCAGTTAGCTAGACAAGCAGCAACCGTGGAGCCCGGCACAACTCCACTCAGTCAGCTGACTACCTCACCCCACCGACCCACTCAATCACTTAGCTCAATTCCATTGAATTATTGGACCACGTCACCCCACCCATACACCCGCCAACCACACACACACACGCACGCGCACTCGCACGCACGCACTCACGCACACACATATACAGTTAAGATTTGCTGAAGGTTCCCAAACGAAACAACGATATACATAAACGAGTATCGTTCGGGATTTTTTGTACGTCAAAACGATATTTCGTATAGATGCCCGGCTTTCAACTATTTAAACCTTTGTCGTTTCTTTCAACGTATCGTTTTGATATGATTTCCGTTTAGTTAAATTAGAAAATTATGATTTCGTTGGTTTAAATCGGACACGTTTAAACCAATGAAAACATCGTTTTCCTAAGTTGGCGCTACTGGTAGATGCAGTAGCCATTTGGCTACTAATATTTCAGAAATTCACATTTTGGCTACAGGAAAGTATTCGAAAAAGTAGAAAGTGTTTACAAATATTGGAGCAATTGTAAAATGTTTATTGTCATTTTTCGCGTTTCCATTTCATTTTGGCTACTAATTCCAAAATCCTAGCGCCAATCTAGGTTTTCTAGTTATAAAAAAATGAAAACGATGTCAAGTCGATGTGTAAACGATAGGAAATCGTTCGTTTGTGGAACCAGTAACACATCGGGACTGTAACATCACCATTTACCATACTTGTGTCTATTATCTGCTGTATAATTCCAGCACAAGAATATTTACACAATTCCCTAACATTTGATTGGCCCGTAGCAAGTCTCTGTCCAAAATTTATATCCCAGTAAACTCCCACGCCGGACTACTTTCCGTAACCAGGAGGGGCAGTTAAAATAATTCTTAAGAAAACGGAAAATAAACACATTTTCTTGATGAATTTATTTCAAATGCTGGAATTATAAGGAATGAATGGCATTTTTGTGGAATTTATCGGGGTATAAACTTGGAAAAGTCACGGGAATACTGGACGAAGGCCTTGTGGAATTTATCGGGGAAAAGTCTTGGAAAAGTCGCGGGAATACTGGACGAGGCCTTCCGGCCTTCGTCCAGTATTCCCGTGACTTTTCCAAGTTAATACCCCGATAAATTCCACAAAAAGGCCATTCATTCCTATAATAAACTTGGAAAAGTCGCGTGAATACTGGACGAGGCCTTCCGGCCTTCGTCCAGTATTCCCGCGACTTTTCCAAGTTTATACCCCGATAAATTCCACAAAAAGGCCATTTATTCCTATAATAAACTTGGAAAAGTCGTGTGAATACTGGACGAGGCCTTCCGGCCTTCGTCCAGTATTCCCGCGACTTTTCCAAGTTTATACGATAAATTCACAAAAAGGCCATTCATTGCCTATAATAAACTTGAAAAGTGCGTGAATACTGGACAGGCCTTCAGGCCTTCCGGCCTTCCGGCCTTCGTCCAGTATTCGACTTTTCCAAGTTTATCCCCGTAAATTCCACAAAAAGCTTCTTCCTATAATAAACTTGGAAAAGTCGCGGGAATACTGGACGAGGCCTTCCGGCCTTCCGTCCAGTATTCCCGCGATCCAGTTTATCCCGATAAATTCCACAAAAAGGCCATTCATTTTCAGTATACTTGATCGAAAGTGAATACGGACGAGGCCTTCCGGCCTTCCGGCCTTACCGGCCTTCGTCCATTATTCCCGCGATCCATATACGATAAATTCCACGGATTCTTCCTATAATTGAAAAGTCGCGGGAATAATGGACGAGGCCTTCCGGCCTTCGTCTAGTATTCCCACGACTTTTCCAAGTTTATACCCCGATAAATTCCACAAAAAGGCCATTCATTCCTATAATGGATGTTGTGGGACCTATTTCCACATAATCTACACCCAATCTGCTCTAGACACGCCCTAATTAAAATATACGTTTAATTATTGTGAATATAAATTCAGTCATGTTTGAGCACCTGGTGTTAACCCAAAATGTCAGTGCCTGGAATTGAAACTACGTCACTGAAAACATTTTCTGTTTTCAAACACCCACACGTGTGCTTGAACCTTATGTCAAACATAATGTATGTAAATGCTTGTGAAATGTATTAGTACATCAATGGACTTGGTTCTGCAAGCAAACACTGTCTGTGACATACAATAAACTACTGTTTACTATATCGCGAATGAATATCTCATCAATAACAAAAACAGTTTTTATTTGATGACATTCCACCAAATACTGATTTTATTACGAAAATTTAAACAATTTTTCTATGGGAATTTAGCATGGAACAAAAACGAGGTGGGGAGTGACGGAAAGGGTCGATAACAAAATTGGAAATTGCCTCTGAAACCTGCCGAGATAGCTAGGAATTGATTTCACTAAGAAAACAAGCTATATTTTGAAAATCGGTCTACAAAGTTAAACAATAAATAAAAAAAATATTTAGCCACCATGTTAAATTCCCATTGGAAAATAGTTTTTCGCAATAAAATAAATTTTTTATGGAAATTCATCAAATAAAACAATTGGCGGAGGGTACGTAGCGCCAAGTGGGACATGGCTCAATTTTGTCAACAACATTAATTTTTGTGCCACAAAATTCAATTCTGTGTCACAAAATTCACTTTTGTGCCACAAAATTCAATTCTGTGTAACAAAATTCAATTCTGTGTTAACAAAATTCAATTCTGTGCCACAGAATTCAATTATGTGTCACAAAATTCAATTCTGTGCCATAGAATTCAATTCTGTGTCACAAAATTCAATTCTGTGTCACAAAATTCACTTTTGTGCCACAAAATTCAATTCTGTGTCACAAAATTCAATTCTGTCAATTCTGCACACGCATGTAAGAAGGACTACCATTGGTCAGAAACTACACTGGAGAAATGGGTCACGGTCGCCGATCTACACATTCAATGTCGAAGATTCATTTCTCATTCTGCCGATGATTCATTTCTCATTCTGCCATTTTGCTTCAACTATCTCCAAACAGTCAAACGTTGACAAACCCATTCGTATTTAAACTCATTTGCGTTATAATTGTACACATAATTCATGTACATGTAGATCTCCCGCGAGTACTGACCTCATTTATTGTGTATCGCAAGGTACATTTGCCCCAGTTAAATCAATAATACACGCGCTGTGGCCTGTGTTCTGACTGCTGTCTGTGTTTATAAACAGAATGTGTGTATTGGGCCATTTGAGGAAACCATTTGTAGTATTTGTTTAGATACCATGGATACTAAGATGGTGTATACTGTAAATAATGCATGTAGACACATAGTTGCGAACACGTAACTTCGCAACTAGTAGACACAGATCCAATACCATTTGTTTCACAAGGTTATATCTACTGTTAGAATACGACGTCATCTAATGTCATTTTCGAGCATAAAACGTTACCTGATAAATAGAATACCAGGCTAGTGTATTTTAATATCAAGTTTATCAGGCTGGGCTCGGAAACGGTAGGAATTCCTCGGCAAGCCTCGGAATTCCTACGCGTTTCCTAGCCTTGCCTGATAAACTTGATATCAAAATACACTAGCCTGGTATTCTCTATATATGGGCATGCTCTCAGGTCTAGCTATGTCTCGGCTACTTTATGTTTGACCCTGTTTACATAATTGAGGGAAAAGTCTGAATATTTTTCTTATTTCTCCTTCAAAGTATATATCCTTATATGGTGTGACCACTCATTTGTAATCATAATATAACCAAAATAACTGTCCATAAAGAAGTATAATATTGATATATTGGGTTATATTTCCGCATTGAAATATTTAAACCTGCAAGTGTACTCCACCATCTAGTAAAATGGACTAAGACCGATCTCAACCAATCAACGTAGAGATGACATAGACTATCCTACGCAAACTAATGTTTGTGGACAAAACTGACTTTTGTGGACAAAACTGAATTCTGTCCCACAAAACTGAATTCTGTCCCACAAAACTCAATTCTGTCTTACAAAATTGAATCCTTTATAACAAAAATGAATTTTGTATATCAGAATTTTACATAATTTGATTTTGTGATTTTTAGTGTTACAAAACTCAATTTTGTCTGGACAAAATTGTTTTTTGTATCAGAATTTTACATAATTGGATTTTGTGATTTTTAGTGTTACAAAACTCAATTTTGTACACATAATTAACCTGTCCTGCATGGCGCCCCGTAGAGGGTGACTTTTTTTGTTATTGATGAGATATTCATTCGCGATATATAGTATTAGGTTGTTCTGGAGATGGTCAGAGAACAGACATGAACACAGAAATAAATAATCAACCAAACTGAATCACACACATTTTATAATAGCTACAAGAATTCGCCTCCGATATGTTATCTACGGCTACAATTTGACACATCCAAAAAAAATGTGAGCAACCGAAGTGCATACCCAAACCTGTTGCATGTCGGTCAAAATTTAGTAAACTGGATATGTTATACGTTGAAACAAATAATCTTTGATGTAGAACAAGTAAATTGCCAAAAACAATAGAACACGGAAATAATTTTCCCATGGAAGCCATCTTTTCTCTAGTTTTTGTTCAACATTCAACATAACGAAATGAAGCTTTCAAATTTGCAAGACATACACGTAAATGTCAAATATAAACACATTGACACGGTAAAATAACCAATTTCTGCATGTGTATGTTCTTTATTAATCATGTATTGATACATTTTATATCGCTAAACTATCAAACACGACAGATAACCGATTGCAAAAACCACTCTTCCATGCGTTACATTAACGAGATGGGGTTAAATTGCTATCCTCGCGAGAGGTATGGAGCGGGATGGCAATTTTGTGAATGCCCCGGATAGAGAAACTATACTGTATTATGATAATACACGCGGTAAAGAAAGCAATAACTAACCTTGACCATGTCATCGCTGCAATACCTTGAATATCGCAGCTGGAACGCTGTAAACTGGACTAGTATTCTGTTCCCCGGCATAGCAGTTATGCACCACGTACAATCCTGGTCCTTCAGGTAAAATCTACCGGACGTCGGATATAAAAACACTCCTGCCGGAGACGTGAAGTTTTGACCACAGCTGCCAGATTCATCTGAATATATTAGGGTGTTCTGTAGAGATCTAAGCCCACAAAAACAAGGGTAGTGTGCACTTTGTGATACAAGTGTGAAATTTGGCACAAATCAACTTTGATATATCCTATGCCATAAAAGCCCAGGACACAAGCGATTTATCACCTTGAATCCAAGATGGCCGCCAAAATTGAAGATGGCCGCCTAAATTATTAATATCCCTCTTTCTCATCTTCTAGAAGTGACAACGAGGCAGACTTTGTGTCTGTAGTATGGTTTTCAGGGATAAGGACACAGACTATATATACTAAATGTATTTTGAATAGCTTCTAATATTCAAAATGGCCACAAAAATCATATTATTCATATTGTTCAGCGAGAAAGAGGCAACTGTAGTGCCTATACATGTATGTGTTATGATTTACTTTCGTTAAGTTAACTAACTATGTGCATTGACAGATACTTGGCAGTTAGATAGCTATCACAGTTTAAAATGGCCACCAAAATAATGACAGTTAAATATATATATACATATGGTTGTGATACAAGTAAATGGCACTATGTTTGAAATCAGTAAAATGGAAAACAAATTATTGTATTCAATCAAAAGATACATTCTATATGAACACCATTGTGGTATTATCACAATAGGGAACATACAGCTAGTAAAATGTGATGTATTCCCCTAATGGGATATGTAGCTTAGTTGGTTTAGATTGCTTTATAATAGTTCCTGGCGCTTGATGCGCACATTATATATATAACTATACAAAATCATTGAACACCATGGACCTCCTAGGATGTCCCGTTTTGAGAGGTTTCACTGTATACTTACAGTAGATATCTAGAGGACATTAATGTGTTTAAAGATCCCCGTGTCAACTCACCAGTCTGTGTACAGTCATCAGACAGTTCGCCCTCGCGTACACATGTGCTCTCTGATCTGCTGAATACCAAGCCCGTGCCGCAGGCCGGCATCACTATCGCGGTGCCGTTGGAGCACAAGGACCAACCCCTACAGTCATCGTCATGTGGGAGAATTGCACCTTCGGGGAGGTCGACGCATGGTCCTGTTAGTAGAGGATCTAAAACAAAGGTAGTGTGAACTTTGTGATACAAGTGTGAAATTTGGCACAAATCAACTTTGATATATCCTATACCATAAAAGCCCAGGACACAAGCGATTTATCACCTTGAATCCAAGATGGCCGCCAAAATTGAAGTGGCCGCCTAAATTATTAATAGCCCTCTTTCTCATCTTCTACAAGTGACAACGAGGCAGACTTTGTGTCTGTAGTATGGTTTTCAGGGATAAGGACACATACTATATATAGTAAATGTATTTGTAATGGCTTCTAATATTCAAAATGGCCACCAAAATCATATTATTCATATTGTTCAGCGAGAAAGAGGCAACTGTAGTGCCTATGCATGTATGTGTTATGATTTACTTTCGTTAAGTTAACTAACTATGTGAATTGACAGCTAATTGACAGTTAGATAGCTATCACAGTTCAAAATGGCCACCAAAATAATGACAGTTAAATATATATATACCTATGGTTGTGGTACAAGTAAATGGCACTATGTTTGAAATCAGTAAAATGGAAAACAAATTATTGTATTTATAATAGTTCCTGGCGCTAGATGCGCACATTATATATATAACTATACAAAATCATTTAACACCATATTTTAGTTTATACTTGATTGGGGTCTGATATCACAGCCATGGTATATCTATTTAAGGCGAATGATGTATCTAGCACAGATTAACATGCATGTATATATGCTGTCTATTTACGGTTTACAGCCAATGGAATGTGCATACTATTATGTGTGGTACGGTACATGTTACATGTTGATAATATATGAGCAATGACATACACAACACAAATATGGGTCATTATTGTTCCAGGCGATACGAAATCAATTTAGTTGCATGCCTATCTTGGTCTAAATAGAACAATAATATTGGCTTTTGTCAGGTCACTGCTCATAAAATATTAGTCGCTAAGCATTAAGGTACCACCTGGTTATATGTGTACTTATATAATATAACTGTATGTTGCATTACAGGGGCAACTTGATGTCCATTATCATTATGGCGTAGTCACTCATGATGGCATTGGTCCTCTGCATGTAACTAGAATCTACCATCTTACTCGTGGCATCCGCCCTGACAAGTACACAGATCGGTACATGCCAATCCATTTCGTTTGAATTTTCAGAGGCCTTTGCATGCCTTTTTGCATCCACATTGTATCAGCTCCTGGCACACCTTAGCTGATTCAGAAAGAGATGTCCAGAATGGATGCCAGCCATCACCAGTATCCTCCCATCCCCAATCTGCAGGGCTGGGAATGTCGGGGTCTTGGACAAGAGTTTGTCCCCAGACATAACCTCCTTGGTATATGGCCCGTTTGCAATGCTCTTGCAATGCTGCTGCTGTTGGCGGTATGTTGTCAATTGTTCTTGAACCTTGTGAGAACAATTGCTTCCTTGCACAGTTAACGTTACCCTGATCAGAAAGTTCTGCTGTACAAGAGCACCACGAATCGCTGAATGGTGTCGAAGCCATCAGCAGACATTTGCACATGGGTATTTGCAAGACGGATAAAAGTATATGTCGACTGTGGAAGGACTTTCCATACATCCCAACATGAGTTATTCCCATGCACAGCAAAGAAAGAGACTATCACAGCCTGTGAGACTGTGGAACATTGGCAATGCCTTTGCCTTCTGCGTACCAATATTTGAGAATATGGTATTGGAACCAATGTACCTGAATGCTTTCCCAGTACCGAAAGCTACCCACAGCTCTTCAAGATTGACACAGCTAGCACAACAACGTCTGTGTCTGTTGTGCGGATAGTGATTTTGGTGTGTCCCTGTTTCACACAATCAGCAATGTGAACCATGATTCGAGAATCGGCCTCCTCATGGCTGCATTGTTCTAGATGTGTCTAGTTCGGGATCAGAGCATTTCACAATTGTGTCAGCTGTCGTTTCTAAGATATTCTCGTGAAGCACCTCCTTGATTAAATACTCAGCAAGGAAGGAAAACAATTCAGCCTTGTTACTGTCCACCTGAAGGAAGGACTGCCAGTTCGAGGGAATAGGTGCTGTAGCCAGAGCTCTATGAGCTCTGACCCATGATCAAGAAATGGGTTATCCATTTCTTTCAGAACTTTTACAATCTCATTCACATTGCAATTGAACTCGTCTTGAATTTGGATTGTTCATGGTGCTTTGTGTCTCCTGTGCGGTGCGCGATTTCTGGTCCAGCGATCATCCATCTCAGGAGAGCACTTGGATTTTCCGTCAATCCAACAGCACCATCATCACCCTTTATAAGCAGATTCAGCTGCTCATGGTTGTGGTCCATTGCAATGGAAGAGAACTGATGGATGCTCTTCTGCACTGTGACGTGCCCTGACATGAACTCATGGTACACAGTGAAATGCCACAGATAATGGACGCACACCAGAACATGATGCAATGGAAGAGAACTGATGGATGCTCTTCTGCACTGTGACGTGCCCTGACATGAACTCATGGTACACAGTTAAATGCCACAGATAATGGACGCACACCAGAACATGATAGCTAACTTTATGCTGAACTCTGCAAGAGGGCTAAAATATACTGATATGAAGATATGTAACTGCGCTTTTACGGCACGGAACATACGTCATTATTATACAATAAATGTACCCCATTGAGAAGAGACCTGATGCAGTTTACCCTTTACGACCTGCTTAGTCTCAGACTGGTCTGCGCATATATTGACGTCTGATCATGGCATACATGCCATACTGGCCTTCAATCTAGGTTTTCAATGACGAGGGATCTAGGGCTTTGGGTTATTTACCGGCATTCTGGTGTAACATTCAGTCTGCTCTCCCATCTCCCGCCCCTACCTCCCATCCCAACTGCTATCTCCCACCTCCTGCCCCGCCCTTCAGTTAGAATTACAAGGTGATATATCACTTTATTTTGATTTGGTAGTTTGGTGTCATTTGAGGGACCACTGCAAAGAAACATATGCAGTATTCACCATTTTAATGAATCAGTGGCGTAGCCATATGGGGTAAATTTGGCTATGTGTGTATTTTTACATTATTGTTTTTCTGTGGGAAGTACGTGCAATATATACACACGGGGAAGGAAGTCTACACACAATCCCCCTCGCCAAACATCCTCGGCAAGAATCTGGCTATGCCACCATTGTTTACTGTCATTTGCTGGCGAATGAATGTTCAATGTTCCAATGTCTCTCAAATGACACCAGCACCTGCGCACATAATATAACAATGTCATGGGCACCAATTCATACCGGTAGTGGGGTATTGTACCTGAGTTTGATATTGATTTTGCTCATTCACATGGCAAGTATTGTTGTTGTTGTTGGTGTTGTTATTGCTGCTGTTCCTAGAATAACATACCACACTACCTTTCTGTTACACCAACATAGATGGAAAATTCTGATAACTTGAATTGAAATAATTATATTGCGCAATTATATATATATAATATTGATCTGTGTCATCAGGATCAGGATTTGAAGATGTGTTCATGTAATGCATACGGCGGCCATTTTTAACATTGGCGGCCATTTTGAACCACATGATATTTTTCAAAGGTGTCCTTTATTTTATACACAATAAAGTAACTTTTTTATTTTTTAAATTGCCATCAAACGTGTCTCTATGGCATCTGTAAACAAAGATGTGCTCATTTAATGCATACGGCGGCCATTTTTAATATTGGCGGCCATCTTGGACCGCAAGTCATATTTAATGTATTTCCTGGGCTTTTTTATTGTATACATAATAAATGTAACTTGGTAAAAATAAAAATAGCCATCAAATATGTGTCTCTATGTCATCTGTAATGCGTTCACTGTTATGCGTACGGCGGCCATTTTTAATATTGGCGGCCATTTTGGACCACATGGCATATTTCACTTGTGTCCTGGGCTTTTTTTATTGCATACACAATAAAGTAACTCTGTGCAAAATGTCATGCTTGTATCACAAAGTGCACACCCCATGTGCTTAGCTCCTCTACTATAAGAACACGCATCTTGCATAATGACTCAGGCGCCTACTATACTACTGCATTTGTGGCTAGGTAACTCTACATCTTAACTCACACGTCAGATACATGTACGGATGCACACATGTACGGATGTACACTATACGGATGTACACATGTACGGATCTACACTGTACGGATGTACACATGTACGGATCTACACTGTACGGATGTACACATGTACGGATCTACACTGTACGGATGTACACATGTACGGCTGTACACATGTACGGATCTACACGGTGCGGATATACACATGTACGGATGTACACATGTACGGATCTACACGGTGCGGATATACACATGTACGGATGTACACATGTACGGATGTACAATGTACGGATGTACACATGTACGGATGTACACTGTACGGATGTACTCTGTACGGATGTACACATGTACGGATGTACACTGTAAATGTACGCATGTACAGATGTACACTGTACGGATATACGCATGTACGGATATACACTGTATGGATGTACACATGCACGGCTGTACATATGTACACTGTACGGCAGTACAAATGTACGGATCTACACTGCACGGATGTACACTGTACGGCTGTACACATGTACGGATCTACAGTGCACGGATGTACACATGTACGACTGTACACATGCACGGATCTACACTGTACGGAATTACACTGTACGGATGTACACATGTACGGATCTACACTGTACGGATGGACACATGTACGGATGTACACTGTACGGATGTACACATGTACGGATAAGTAACATTAAGTACGGATCTACATTGTACGGATGTACACATAAACGTACGGGTACACAATGTACCGATCTACACTTTACGGGATGTAACACATTAAGGATCAACACATGTAAGGATGTACACATATGGTACGGATGACACATGTACATATGCAACACTGTACGGATTTACACATGTACGATGAACACTGTACGGAAGTACACTGAACGGATGTACACTGTACGGATTTTAACTGTACGGATTAACAGATGTAACATATGTACACTGTACCGATGTACGGATGTACACATGTACGGACGACATACATATGTACGGATTCTACCACTTTACGGATGTACACATGTAACGGATGTACACAGTGCACGGATGTACATGGCTGTATCTTATTTTACCACTGTAGGATTACACATTTACGGATTCTACATTGTACGGATGTACACATGTACGGACATACACATGTACCGATCTACACTTTACGGATGTACACATGTAAGGATCTACACATGTAAGGATGTACACATCTACGGATGTACACATGTACATATGCACACTGTACGGATTTACACATGTACGGATGAACACTGTACGGAAGTACACTGAACGGATGTACACTGTACGGATTAACAGATGTACATATGTACACTGTACCGATGTACGGATGTACACATGTACGGACATACATATACGGATCTACACTTTACGGATGTACACATGTACGGATGTACACATGTACGGATGTACATGTGTACATATTTACACTGTACGGATTAACACATGTACGGATGAACATTGTACGGATGTACACTGTACGGATGTACACATGTACGGATGTACGCATGTACATATGTACACTGTACGGATACACTGTACGGCTGTACACATGTACGGCTGTACACATGTACGGCTGTATTCATGTACGGATCTAAACTGTACGGATGTACACATGCAAGAATGTACACATGTGCGGATCTACACTGTATGGATCTGCACTGTACGGATGTACACTGTACGGATATACCCATGTCCGGATGTACACTGTACGGATGTACACATGTACGGCTGTATTCATGTACGGATCTAAACTGTACGGATGTACACATGCAAGACTGTACACATGTACGGATCTACACTGTAACGGTATCTGCACTGTAACGGATGTACACTGTAACGGATATACCCCCAATGTCCGGTATGTAACACTGTACTGGATTTGTACGACATGTACGGCTGTAATCAATTGTACGGATCTAAACTGTAACTGGATGTTAACACAATGCAAAGACTGTACACATGTACGGAATCGTCCACTGTACGGATCTGCACTGTACGGATGTACACTTGTAACGGAAATATACACTTTGTAACGGATCTGCACAATTACGGATCTACATTGTACTGATGTACACATGTACGGATCTGCACAAGTACGGATCTACATTGTACGGATGTACACATGTACATGTACGTAGGTACTGTACGGATGTGCACATGTACGGACTACATGACATCACATCCACACATGTACGGCATTACACATGTACGGATATACATATGTACGGATCTACACTGTACGGATGTACACAGTACTGATCTACACTGTACGGATCTACACATGTACGGATGTACACATGTACGGATGTACTCATTTACATATGAACACTGTACGGATGTACACATGTACGGATGAACACTGTACGGATGTACCCATTTACATATGAACACTGTACGGATGTACACATATACGGATGAACACTGTACGGATGCACATTGTACCGATGTACATATGTACACTGTACGGATGTACACATGTACGAATGAACACTGTACGGCTGTACACATGTTCGGCTGTATACATGTACGGATCTAAACTGTACGGATGTACACATGCTCGACTATACACATGGACGGATCTACAACGTACGGATCTACACTGTACGGATGTACACATATACGGGTCTACACTGTACGTATCTACACTGTACGGATGTACACTGTACGGATATACACATGTATGGCTGTACACATGTACGGATATACACTGTACGGATGTACAATTTACGGATCTGCAATGTACGGATGTGCACATGTACGGATGTACATATGTACAGATGTACACTGTACGGATGTACACATATACGGATGTACACTCTACGGATGTACACATGTACGGCTGTACACATTTATGGCTGTACACATGTACGGATATACACTGTACGGGTGTACACATGTACGACTGTACACATGTACGGATCTACACTTTACGGATGTACACTGTACGGATGTACACATGTACAGATGTACACAAGTACGGTTCTACAGTGTACGGATGTACATATGTACGGATATACACATGTATGGATCCACACTTTACGGATTTACACATGTACGGATCTACACTTTACGGATGTGCACATGCACGGATACACTGTACGGATATACACTGTACATCCACACATGTACTGCTGTACACATGTACGGATATACACATGTACGGATCTACACTGTACGGATGTACACTGTACTGATCTACATTGTACGGATGTACACATGTACGGCTGTACACATGTACGCATCTGCACTGTACGGATATACACATGTTCGGATCTACACTTTACGGATGTACACATGTACGGATGCACACTGTACGGATATACGCTGTACGGATGTACACATGTACGGATGTACATATGTACGGATCTACATTGTGCGGATGTACACATGTACGGATGTACACTGTACGGATCTAGAGGCATGAAAGCTGAGTTCGGTCTACATAGATCGATAACATCATATATTCTATTTCGCCACTAACGGACACCATTTCCAACTGTGTTTATATATAACTACCATTTTGAAATAACGGATGTATTTCCATTGACATCTGTAAATCCGACAAAGAAACGTGTGCTCCGTGCTCGTTTCTTTATCGGATTTCCAGACGTTTCGGGAAATAAATAAATCCGGTATTTCACAATGGTAGGTGAATAAACTCTATACAGTCTATATATAGTCTATACACGACATTAAATGACAGCAATTGTACTATACATATCTATTATTTTCACAAATTGAAGAGGCCAGTGGAAAAGGTACAGAGTTCCTTTCTTAGACTGACCCATTCACTTCCCAATCTGTGCCCCCCCACCCCACCCCTTTCCCGCTCTATGTCTTTTGATAGTATTTTTTCATACCTTAGTGTACGTTTACTTACCAGTGGTGCAACTAGCAGCGCACATAAGTATAACTAAAGTACGTATATAGTCCCGTGGCAGCGTCATTGGTACAGTCCAAAACATGTATCTGTGTTTGTCTCAAATTACTCATCGTGAGGTACATGTAACATCATTATTCACCCAGCTCTATATTCACTATGTGTTTAAAGTACGAGTAGATATGCCACAGCAATGGCCAGTAGTTGTAGTTTGTAATAATTAAATAGCGCACATCCTGGCCAAATACAGGCTTACACTATAAAACGGAAAACGCATATGCCGTCTCACAAAGGGAATCTAAAGGCGAATGGAGAAAGCATAGTCACAGATCAGCAGGAACATGTTACATATTCTGCCAGTCATTAGTGGGGTGACGCTGTTGTATATTGATTATTCTAATTGAACATGGCGATATAGTATAGCAGTGCAAACATATAATAGAATGATCTACATATGCAAAAGTCACCATTCTATTTATCAACATGGCATATGGATCATGACCCAAAACAATCAAGCTTAGTTCTCTTCAATCCACTGTAGATCATATATCCTGGTTAGCCAGTACGATCATCCCCATTTATAACGGTCATTGTTATTGGTAGGATTAAACGACGCTCCGTTGGTCAATTGGCTAACTGTATAGACACTGATCAGACTGCGCGCATGCGCAGACTGGTGTGGATGTAATATGTGCGCATATGACATAACCCATGATTTTCCGATATTGTATCATATAATATGAGACAGGCCATGTGATTTTGTAACTTCGACATCTGCGTAATTTCATGAAATACGTTTACAAAATTACAATATTTTCCGTAAATAGCGTCAAAAGTTAACAAAATGTACAGAGTACATGCGGAGTTATATTTTGTAAACTTTTGACTTCATTTATGAAAAATATTGTACATTTTGTAAACAATTTGAATGAAATTACGCAGATGTCCGAAGGTACAAAATCACTTGCCGTGTCTCAATTAATATGTACGTACATGTACTTGTTTATTAAAGAAATACACTTCAAGCAAGTGTGCCCGGATGTATGCTCAGAAGATGGTCTGCATTACCGCCTGCGCTAATCTTGTCAATATGTATCAGTTTATTTATTTCAAAATATATATTGTGCTTGGAATCAAGCAGTTTTATTGGCTGAGCCTGAGCTGTGCTACATCTCAGGTTCAGGCAATGAAACTGCTTGATTGAGTTGGCTTTGCCAATAAATGTTCAGAAACGTTGATAATATGGGCAATATTAACGCTGGTGGTTGTGTACGTGGTATTGACTGAGACTTCCTGATTGTCCAATTGAACCAATCTCGCAACTGATATCCGTGTTACAGGTCAACCACCATTGCTTTTTCTATATAAACTAACTAGAAAGATAAATTCAAGCTCCTGTGACCACCCTGGTGGTGGCGCAAAAAGTCAGCGGCTGGAATTGAAACCGCCTCACATGACAAACATGCTCCGACTTGCAAAATAATTCCAAAATATATGCTTGAAACTGATGAAAATGATACATTAACATGCCTGTGAAGTAGATTAGTGCTTTGATTGACTGGCTTCTACAAGCAAAGAGTGTATATGGCATATCAAATCTGGCTTTTTTTTAACATACTACTTTTGCATATCTGATGATTTAGTGTGGTTAAACCTACAAGGACAACTTATCTTTAGAGATTTGGCAAATGTGCCCACTAATCACAGCTATGTCATATTCCCTGATATAGTATGAAGTTTGGGGCCAAGGTATCCAGTGGTTTTCATATAATGGCCATTCAACTCCAGCCAGTGACTTGTCTCAATTCGCGTCAACTCGAACAGATAGACAACTTTGAAGCTTTCAAGAGATAATGCAGCAAACGTTTCACTATCTGTTATGTAATATGAAGAATTGTGCCTACATAAGAGCATATTTAACATTTCTACAGTCACAGACCACATACACAAATCTAGCAACATAATAACCACTAAAAACGTTTTAGTTCGAACAGGGTCCCGCCTTGGAATGGTCAGTCAGAACAATGGGTTTATTGCTCAGAAAAGGCCACAAAGCTGCTTTATGCCACTGCCAGTGTCATATATCATATCGATGATATATATATGTGAAACTAACGTGAGGTTAGCTATGATTGAAGACTATGTTGACAATTGTGTTTCCCCAGGGCATATTTGATGACTTGATCCGGCTTCCAACGGATGTCGATTTTGGCCAAAAACATAAAAAACAACATTATATCAAGTAACAATTGGTGAATTTGCATTACAAATCATCTGAATATTAATTATATACACTAAAATGACACTTGTCAGCAAATACTGTAGTGATAATAGAGATTTTCCCAATTGTTACGTACTACGCGGTTCAGAAAAATGTCATCCAGCGTAACGTAATGAGCAATATTTTATGTGACGCGCAGTTTTACCACAAGTTTACGATGATGCAATTCCTATTCTCTCGCTGTATCGACATATTTAAGAATTCATATCCCTGAACTAATTATCATCCAGAATTCACTATGTGGGCCTTATTGATGCTTACATGTCCACCACCACCATTATTTTTTCCCAATATAAACTAACAAATGACCACACATTTTGCTATTCGATCTCTGCTGCTTTCATTTTTCGTATGGATGTTGTGGGACCTATTTTCACATAACCTGCACCCATTCTGCTCTGGGTATTCACTAATTAAAATATAGGTTTAATTATTGTTAAGAAAGATATATTCAACCTCCTGTGACCACCCTGGTGTGGCGCAAAACGTCAGCGGCTGGAATTGAAACCGCCTCACATGACAACTGAAACATATGCTCAGACTTACAAAATGATCCCAAAGAATTTTCTTGAAACTGATGTAAATGATACATCAACATACCTGTAAAATAGATTAGTGCATCAATCGACTGGTTTCTGCAAGCAAAGAGTGTCTATGGCATAACAAATATGGCATATTTTGTTAACATACTACTTTCTGTCACACCGCGCATGAATATCTGATGATTTAGTGTGGTCACACCTACATGCTGAATAAGCCACGTATGTCATAGTGCTTGAATACTAATAATGTTATAATATTTCCATAGATAATTCAGCAGAGCAACTTTGGGGGAAGTTGCGGGGTTGTCCTGGATTAAAACTGAGATAAATAAAACGTGGACATTTTAAATGGTAGCATCCACATTCAGCCATAACCAGCTACGAGCAATCAAATAAATAATGAATGAATTACATAAATACAATTCGTTCGTTCGTTCGTTCGATCGTTCGATTCAAATTCATCCATATCTAGTTACCTACCATCAAATAAATACATTAATTATATAAATTAATTAACTTACGTGTATGTGCCGGGCTGCCATAGCCGCCACTGGTGTTTCTTGACGTGTGTTTAGAAAACAGCAGAAAGCCAGAGAAATAAAATTGCAATGCAAAACAGCATATAAAAGCCTATTAATACGCCTTGATAAACTGCATTTTTTTCTCATAAAATTTGTATTTCTCCTCTGACTTTCTGCTGGTTTATAAACATAATAACGGTTTGTTTTAACAATTTTACCATCCCTGACACGTGTTATTCAAAATCACATGACAGTACATACAGTATACTATTATAAGGTCAACAATGAAGTGAAAGACTTGCCTTTTACAAATCTGTTAATATGATAGAAATCGATACCTTACTATTCCAGTTGATGTTTACTATTTGTGAAAATATTCCATTCGGAGTCTCAGTGTCGTTTACTGGGTGTCAGAGTAGTCCACATCCTGGTATGGTCGCTATGCTATGCTTCTTACTTGTGGACAAAATCCGATTTTTATCTTGCTTCGTCAGAAAATTAAATCGACTTATTTTACAACGGCCATTTTTGTTGGAGAGAGAAGGTAAATATTACCAATGTATGATTTAAAAAAAATATTTTTTAAAGTTACCGTGTATACTGATATTTAAGTTTACTTTTTAATATATTGTATTAATCATTTTAATACTAAATAGTATTCAATAATACACCAAGTTACAGTTTGCCATATATGGCCATTGTTGTTTTTGTAGATTTAAGAGCAAACAAACCGGGGTCCCATTGACTGCCAGCTAAAATGTGCTATTTTCATATTGCTACCTACTGAAAAATAATTACTTTAAATTCTTTTCACAATTTGAATCTACATTCCTTTGTGCTAAATAAAAAAGAGAATTACACCGACTACAGTGTACTACGTAAGTTTCTCGGCTGACTTTCGAGGTTGTGTCGACGCAAGGTATACTTGAATACTTCTGTGGGTAGGGTATTGATCTCAGAACGTTTCTGCCGCAGCAATTGCCGAGCCATAACAATTTTATTTGTGTATCGATTTGATAAATATATTGTTTTGGGGCATTTTATACAGCGGATCTAACATGTTTTATGATTTTTATGGTATTTATTAATATATTACTAATTTTATAAGAAACTACGCTAAGCCGAGTTTCTTATGCAATCAGTAAATCATAATGAGTTTAATATTAAATATCATGTTAAGTCATATAATATAGAAACATACTGAAGCTGTACTGATCAATTAACTGAATGTTTTCTGTAGCCTAGTTTCTTACACTAACTAGTACATATTTGACCTGTATGTAAGGGGGTTTGGGGAGGATAATCTCAAAATCCGAACTGACTATTTACAGAGAAATTAGTACCGTAACCTGGTCTGGTGCCAGATCATCACCATATTAGAATCACTCAGCCGTACTCCCTAAAAGTAATAGGAGTAGCAATAATCTTACTACCTTTGTTAATATGTGACAACTCTGAAGCAACAATAAAGCCGAAAATAAACTAACTGTACATGAGGGCCAAATTATGGAGATTATGGCAAGGATGAATCTCATCGTTAAATTTACCCGACGCATGCTCCCCACTCCAGACAACAAATTGCCGATACAATGAGTTCAGAAATAAGATAGAAATCAATTGTTATTACTCTCTTTCATCACCTGCTGTACATTGTAACATACAAATGTATCTGAGATTCAGTACCTGCTGCATAGTGTTTGATGGGAAAATCTATCTTCCTGTGATAGTAGTGGATGTGGCAACATCAGGATAATTTGATACATTATGAAAACTAGACATTATGTTTGTACATGGACAAAAGCTATATCCCCTCTTGCCTATTGGCGAGGGGATAATAAGTTTAACCTGTGGATGGCTTCTACTTAGAAGACTACACTAGATGTTAAGTGTCCTGTCCCCTGTGACTCTAACACACATTGCCGATCCAGATAAGACACATGGACCCTTTCAACACTAAATAACTGGAACAGATGTTAATATGTTAATTTACCGACCAATATAATTGTCACTAAATGATTTTCAGACTAGGCCATTATGAAAAGGGGGTGTTTTTTCTCTCTAAAACATATGAAAATTACTTGTAAAACGTGCATATCTTGATGAGTTGACTGGTCCCAAGCCAGCTCATCTGCATTTACACTGTTTGTAAATTCCGCTATAGAGGTATGTTATGTTGAAAGGGTTATGCTTGTTACAATAACATTGTTATGACCTGGTGACACACTTCAACCAATTATATCAACTGCAACCCATCCATCACATTGCACACTGTCCTCCTAAATTGACAATATGTAACAAAGTCATGCAGAGGACCATCTGAGCAGACAGCTAGAGCTTCATTGTAATTACATAATTAAACGTAGCATAAAGTGCATGTACATACCATATTTATTCTAGTGAACATACATGGGCTGTGAAACTTTTGAAATCAAAACAATTCAGGGTGACCAACATGTTCCAACCACTATGGCGCATATTTATTTAGTTCTATTGATAGTATGTGCACATGCTCCAACATTTCCTGTTATTCAATATCAAAGAGTGGTGTTTTTTAATTGGTTCAATGTGAAACAAAACTTATCAGTTAAGTAATCCAATTTTCTTACATTTCAGCCAGTAGTTTACAGAAATATAACGGTCAATTACAACACTCGCCACCAGTAGTTTAAACCACTCTCGTGCTTACCATATATGGAGAAATGACGACAGTAACGTTGCAATAACGTGTTTCCTTCGACCAATCAAATCATGTTCTCGGACACACCCTCTGAATCGCGGACAATCGCCTTCACTACGGCCCACCTCCATAAATTAATTCGCCTATATCTGTACCATATTTTAATCCCGATTCGCTTTGCTTTTTTTATTAAAAATCGTGTGTGAAATGTAAGGAAATGTATATTTAACCAGGTGAGCTGATTATCTTGAAATAATGCCCCTTCATTGGGTCCTACCGCTAAATAAACTCGGTTCGCTACGCTCATTCGTTTATTTAGCGTAAGGACACACTCACTCGTGCATAATTTCACGATAATCAGTTTACCTGGTTAAATAAACGATATGAGTTGCATACTAGAATGTGTCCAATATTGAACAGTAATGATTTGCTGGTGATTGATCTCAGTATAAGCTGTAAAAAAAGAATGGGTTAAACAACTACTGTCTGTTTTGTGTAAACCTATTCATTTCTGAGGGATACATGAACACTGAAAAAAAAATTGATTTCAGCAAGAGTCAACCATTGACTTTACTATACAAAAAATGCTTGATACCCTCCCGTAATTTAACATTAGCTGAAATGTTGAATATCGAACAAAAAATGTAAATTTGTGTTCATTTATTAATTTTAGCAAATATTAATAATCGTGAAATAATATTATTTATTCAATATATAGGGTAGGTGAAATAAATGGTATGGTTTTGTCAAACAGATAGTAGTACTTGTCATCTGGGGGGTGGTACAAATAATGCGTGTAAATACAGAATGCCAGATAGTTGGTCACCCAATTTTATTTTAGTTTAATAGCAGTTTGTGATAAATTGAATTCGGTGATATCATCTATTCAATGACTGGTATCACCAATTTAAATGGGTGATATCACATATTCCAAACTTAAAAAGTGATAACACTGAATCGACTATGTGATATCAACCATTTGAATAGGAAATATCAGTCATTCAAATAGGAGATATCACTCATTCAAATAGGTGATATCACCTATTCAAATGGGTGATGTCACCCATTTATTTTGAATATGTGATATCGGCCATTCGAATGTCTCTGCAACAGCTAAGGTCGTGTTGAGACGTGACTTCGGTTTCAAGTCTCATCGGAAAGACAAGTGGGATGTGAGATATTTAGTTTTGGGAATAATTAGTAAAAAATGCATGCCATAACAGTAATCAATAAATTAATGCCAAAATACATCAACACTGTTAAATGAGCTTGTATATTGTATACCAAATTAACTTTCTATATTTCCATTGAAATACCAGTTTGGCCATTTTATACTTGTTCCACTTACGTGCTGTGGACACACGTGCACATTTTCGATGTAACTACTTGTTCAAGTTGCATTCGTCACAACAAATCCGGCCCATATCAGCATTATCAACTTGGTTACATTTAGCACACAAGAAGATGTCTGTTACTTCTGGTACTGTGTGGGCATGTTTTGGTGCTGAACACGAACATCTTTCCTGTGTTCCGCCTTCTTTTTGATATTAAAATAATCCATTATATCTCTGATGAATTGCTTGAGGAAGACGAGCACTGTCTTTTTTTTTCTCAATATGACATGAAACAAGTCAGTTAGTACACAAACTTTCACCACAATATTATCCCCATGCACAATTGGACATTATCATTATTGTCATGGTTGAATCTGGTGATATGTATTCAAGTTTAATATCACTGAAGAGAGAAGTGAAACATTGATATGCTGCTTAGCATCACTTTCTAAAGTGTCCAACACATGATATTCAACCAATATTTCTCTTACTGCCTCATCTACTTCTCATCAGTTGGCACGTCGCTGTCTTGTTCATCATTTACTTTACATGTGTCACTTTCTGACCTGAAAATATAATAATTAAAATTTATTATTACAACAGTAGATTTCTGAGTATTTGCCAAGGTCATGTTAATGGCAGCATGAATATGTTCCAAATGCTTACATGTATCAAGTATGCAAATACTGAAGCAATCCACCATGTAATATGAAAGCTGGGGTCCCATATGCCAGGTTATAATATAGCAAGACAGATAGTTCTGTATATTTTGTAGATATGATATTATCCGGCAAAACAAACATTCATTCACCATTACCCCACGTACTGATTGGCATTATTATACATTTTATATCAGACGTAAATTTCCACACTGATAGCAGGGGCGATAACCGTGTTTCCTTAAAATGTTAACGGACATTTCTATTTATTCTCTGTATGTATTTACTTTATAATCTGTCGAAAATATTATTTTTTCAAGTGACAATTAGTATAAATAATTAAAAAATATAATGCCTCATTTGCATATGAAAATAGTCTGATAGTATCAGTAAAATGGATATTACTAAATGATTATATCTGCATAGCGGTCACTCGTAATGTTTAGAACTGGCAGAATAGCGACACAATTATACACTTATTTAATTCCTATAAGAACAGTTTGTGCATACTGAGTGGGCATGTACCTATAAAGATATATGATGATGAAGAAACTTGTACAAACTTTTTGACGAAAAAAATGGCTAAATGTATCCACAACCATGTGAAGGTCCAAAAGGTCATGGTCACGTTAATGGGGGCATAAGTGTGTTCCAAATGCTCACATGTATCAAGTAATATTAAAGGTATATATGATGATGACGAAATTGGTACAACGTGTTTCTGCAACAATGTGAAGGTCAATGTTATGTTAATGGCGGCATGAGTGTTCCAAATTCTTACATGTATCAAGCGTCCACATATTGAAGCAATCCGTAAAGACTAAAGTTATATCATGATAAGTAAACTTGTACAAACTGTTTGACATTGAGGCGACTATAGTCGCGCCTTCTGCTAAAGCAGGCGCGACACAATTCATGGGCTGTTGCGCCTACAGTGGTATGTAAAACATTTTGCCTACTTAAAGTGTGTTAAGTCGAAAGGAATCCTCACCCACTTTAAACGGTTTCACAAACTTTTAACATACCACATGATTTACATACCACCGTAAACGCCACAACAAGAACTAAATTAACTTTAAACAAACCGAATGTTTTCCGTACCACAGTAAACGTAACATCCTATCGTTTTATTACTTACGACATATTTGGGGTCCCATATGTTAGGCACACCTTTTCGTTAAATTAAATAAGTTTATAATAGTGTAACTATTCCACCAGTTTAAAAATGACGAATGTCGGCTATACAGACATAATCATTTAGTAATCTTTAATTTACTAACAGTGACGAGTTAATTTACTAACAGTGACGAGTGGTTGTATATGGCTAGTTTGCTATGCAAATGAGGCAGGACATTTCAAAAAGTTGATTTGCACAACTATTCGCCATATTTTATGCTTGATTCGCTTTTTTTTATAAAGTATCATGTGTGACATGCGTACAAGAATGTTTATTTAACTAGATGAGATTATTATCTTGAAATAATGCCCTTGTGATAACTGCACCAATGATATAATAATCTTACCGACTCGTAAAGACAGCCTCACAGTCACAGGTCACAGCAGGCGATGCCTTTTGTGTAGTGCAGGTCAGTGCGGCCGTCTTCCCTTCTTTTCCCGCTCATGAAACGAGGTGTGTAACGAACAATGGTTTCCCGCTAACCGCGGACATAAATGTTATGACCGGTCGCAAATCTCAAATCGCAAATCGCAAATCGCAAATCGCAAATCTCTCAAATCGTGGATGTCATTAAAACAACTAAACCATACGCTGCGATCCGATCACTTATCAACAGCAGCCAATCAGAACACGACTCGGATTGGTCTCCATGCCAGCAGTAAACAGATGCTCTTTTTGTAACTCAGGGACCGTCGATTTCGACGAGTTTTTTTAGGCCTGAAAGGTTGACAAAACATAGCTGTATCGCAAGCATAGGGCATTTTTTAACACGGTAAACGACTCTGTGAAGCTGATTGATGTCTTTTTAATAACAATATACGTCAATTGTTACATTAAGCTGACGATTTGCATCATTTCAATGGATCTGAAAAAGTGTTGGAAAAACATGGTTTTGAATAGAAAAATGGAAAAATAAAAGTTAAACAGCAGACGACAAATTTTAATTCTGCATTGTAGGGATTAATACCATAATTATCATGTCAATACGATTTACTAATTGTTCAAGACAAGATACATAACACGAACTCTTGCCAATAACGTGTTCACTAGCGACATCGTGTTGTTTTTTTTTAATTTCTAAATAAATATCACCTTTAATAAAGACGGCAGGATGACTTTCATCAAATCATACGATTTCATCTCATCTTGACTAGGTAGTAAACTCGTCTTGACCAGTTAGTAATCTGGTCTCGACCAGTTAGCAAGTCGATATTTATCGCCTAAAGTCGGCTGACTAATTACTGACCAAGACGAGATCAAATGTATTAAAATCGATGTCACGTGCGTTCGTCTTAGTTATATCGTCCAATTTATCTCGTCTTGTATACTTTCACTGTCGGCATTGTGATACGGTGGGTAGTTTCAGTGATACCGTGCAGACAGGGTATATACATGTCGCCAAGATGGAGTCGCGGGACGACAGCAGGTGAGTGTCAGTTTAATTAAATATTTTACAGCTTACAGGACATTATCAGCAACGTATGTGGTATGTACAGACGCAGAAATGAATATGATGTCCAACGATCACGATCACAATACTAATGACAATGTATTTTCTGAATAATTCGCTTGGAAACATGACAATTTTTTTGTGCGTTACTTTTGAATCGAGGGAGCGTGATGAAAGTGCCGATTTCTGGCTAACAAACACGTGTTATTGTCCCTTTTCGGTGGCGATATCGAGTACATACATTATAAATGATCCGTGGACAGTGTCCGCTCTCTACATGCAGGATATGACATGTTTTTATGCCATTTTCTGATTTATCTCGTTATGTATGTGTACCCCCTGTTATGGTGCAGAGTTTCCGTAAGAAATTGCATAAAATGACACGGTGTTGCGCGAAAACAAGCTACGGTTTGTACGGCGCGACAAAATATATACGGTGTGTCGCACATTTCTCTTCAGAGCCAGCTGACATAAGGTGCGTTGATTACTGCATCATTGACTGTCAGTTGCTCGTGTTCTCCTATTATAATGATAAAACAAGGTCAACTGCCCAATCATGCAGTTTCTTTCTATACTGCAACGCCCTCTTAGGTGGATTATGTGCAGAATCATATTTTATTCATATACATGTACAAAATTATACATCAAATAAATCTAGTTTCCCGGTAATTATAGCCGGTACGCATATTACTTATAGCCTGGTGGACTGAAGCAGTGTGGGTAAAGTGTCTTGCACAATCACACAACGCACGTGTATAGGTTGGGTATATTGGGCTCAGGTTGCTCGCTCTTCCGTCTTACAGTCACAGAGCATTGTATTTGGTAAAAACAACAACAACAACACACTAACAACCGTGTGCCATAAGTGAGCCATTGGCAATTTCAATGTTCCCTTTATCTTTAGCGGTTATAAGACCTTCGTTTCGCTGCTTAGCTCTACTGTAAGGTCATTTCGAAGCGAAGCGAAATAAATGGCCGCCAGGAAGGTAAACTTTTGAAGTGAAGTGTAATATAGGAAACAGGCAACCAATTGATTTCCCATAGACCCACATTCACACAAACATGACAATCGCAAACTACCTGCGACAAAATCAATTTTGCTACTTCCATTCCTGGAGTCAGTGACCTAAGCCGGTTCTAGATCCATGCCAAACACGGGGTCATGCGGGTTGATTTCCATGAGTTATTTCCACTTTTTTGACGGACCCGTCTACTTTCACATTCGAAATCTCTATCTCATACCGAAGAGTATCTTGAAGAATCCAGTCAGTGACTCGGTGATAGTCTGAAGAAAGTGGGTGAGGCAATATAAAGTGGAAAAATCACGATTCCATATTTTGAAAAGTTACCCGAATACTTGTCTGCTTCATAATATCCCAGTCTAGTATCTATTTTACACCGGTTGAAGGCAGTTTATAAATATTTTTATTATGACGTTGTCACATAGATACTTTTATATGAAGAACACAATAAACGTTCACCCAGTTAATACTTTGTACTTTGTACACATTCATCAATTGTGGCTGTGACTGGAGAATATGTGCTTATGTGATTTCTAACCAGTGCAACTCCTGAGCAAATAGACACTCATGTAGGCTTATAACAATCTATATCGCGTGTTAGAAGTGACGGGTATTTCATTGATGGAACGTTGAACAGTGCAGATCCTGATCTGGATATACACTGATCGCAACACACATAAGCGCCATTTATCCAGTCACAGCCACACTTTATTGACAGTAAGTAACGTTCACGCTCCGTTAAGTGTGAGGTACATGCAAATCTTATTACATGCATAGAGCATACTGATATAGCACTTTGAATAAGGCCGAAAGCAGTAAGGACAAAGCCGCAGGAAGTAAGAATCAAGCAAGCGTCCGAAAGCGGAAACCCGCAATCAGAAAGCATCAAGCCACAAGCAGAATGATGCAAGCAATATATAGGTTAGTAGTGCCTCATTATGACGCCAGATGGCATTGTTGTCAATGTTAGGAATCCTCCGACTAATACATAATAGTACGAGATGTGATTGGCTGTTTGAGGCACACCTCCAATGCCGGTGTTGATGTAAGATTTCACCTACAAATGATCACAGTATAGGTTAGAAGACACCAAATAGTTGTACTATACACTTTAACCGAATCCCATCCAATAATGTCAGTTTCTCCTACTTTCACTATTCGTATGGATGTTGTGGGACCTACTTGTACATGACCTGCAGCCGGTCTGTACTGGTTCTGCATGAATTAAACAATCATTTCACGTACTCCTAAGACAGAACAATCCAACCCCGTCATGCCCCCCAATAGTCATGATATTGTTTACATTTTTGTTTGGCCACAGAAACTCTGTTTACATGACATGACCAACATGTTCCTCAAGTGAAACTGGGTAGTAATGGATCAAGATTTGCAAGCAAACTGTGTCAGTGACCTCAAAACACCCGCACGATTGTGTTCATACTGGACTACTTTTACCGTCTTGACGATTTCGCACCATTTGTTATTATCTAACCTATATTAACTAAATTGCATATGTAGGTATGGTGTTTGACTTACTAATGTGTTTTATACATACATGTATCCTCATAATTAAATTACATATGTACGTAATTGAAAACAATCATATTTTTATAGTAAGTTACACATATGGTAATTACACAGGTTGACTGTCAAACTGGCCCGTTACCGATGCAAACCAATAACCGTCCGGGATCAGACTAAGGTGGGCCACCACCATTGATTTTCCCTAAAACACTAACCCGTTACCAGACATTTTGCTATTCTCTGCTACTTTCATTTTTATTATGGATGTTGTGGTACCTATTTTCCAATAGCCTGCACCCATTCTGCTCTGGATCTTGACTAATTAAAATAGAGATTTAATTATTGTTGAAGCTGGGGTCCCATCTAGTAGGTACAAACTTTTATTTATGGAACTTAAATAAGTGTATAATTGCAACTAGTCCACCACTTTTAAAAATTACGAGTGCCAGCTACACAGATATAAATATTTAGTAATCTTTAATGTACTCATAGAGACTCGCGGTGGTATCAAGCTAGTTCCATATGCAAATGATGCAGTATTTTTAAATTATTTGTATCAACAAAATGCTGAATAAATATTTTTATCGACATATCATAAAGTATGATACTGCACATCAAAAAATAAATAAATGGAATAAATATTTGCTCCCGTTATCATTTTAAGGAAGCCCGTTTATCGCCCCTGATATCAAACTGGCATTTCGCGTTTGATATAAAAAGTATAATAATGTCAATTAGTACGTCTGGAAATGGTAATAATTTTGCCAGAAAAATCTCAGATTGAAAGAATAAAGAAAAACATGTCTCCCTATATTATAACCTGGCATGTACACTCTATGTTTAAGGTTAGAAAAGGAGTGTTTTAACACCAGTTTTCAGCATATTTGAAGCATTTAAAAGAAAACACGGAGCCTGTTGGTCACGTGATGTAAACAGAGTTTCCGTGGCCAAATAATGTAAAACATATTTGGAGACATGACGGGGTTGGTCCCACAACATCCATACGAATAGTGAAAGTAGGAAAGACTGGCTGGGATTCGGTTAAATTATACATTAAAACTATTTGGTGTATTTTAGCCTAAACATGGCGCAACAGAGAAGGCGGCATCAATCTACATCAACACCGTTAGGGACATGGAACCAATTTAGAGAGCAACGCATTGTAGGACGGGTACCAGCATATTAAATCATTTTAGGGAGAACTATTTTAAGTTTTAGCAGCGCACCTGGCGTCATAATGGTTGTTCCCAAATTACTGTTGCAATTGTTATTGTCAAGGGGCGTGGCTTAGCCAGGTAACACAACGCATGGAAAAACAGCGATGCAATAATCAATAATGGAACTCCGGATGTCACTAAGAATGAATCATCAAGCTACTTAGAATGTAAACAACACAAACGCATTGAAACAGTGCGAATGAATAAAGCATCAAGCCAAATGCACATGCAATTTTGACTATAACCAAGAAGATTTAAAATGTCACAAACACGAATGGCGACTACAATAACATGAAAGTAAGTTGCAATGGCAGCAGTCAGCAAGCATCAAGGCACATATAATTGTAATAAGACGGGTAGAACTTAGAATGTCATCAGCAAGCAAGCATCAAGCCTAATATAATTATGGCAGATATTACCTTCCATAAATATGTGCATGGCAATGATACAAACTTCGTTTGGAAAGGCTTAGGTGCGCATAATTAGCGGACACCATGATTGTAATTTTTCAAATGCCATCAAGATTACATACGGTATAATATGGAATATATGCCTAATAACATATAATTCGGTATAATAAATTTAATACTGCCCTTTGTTGAGGGGAATATTGTGGATTATCTCCTATCGAAATCAATATCCAAGGTGGGGGATCACGTGGTTTCCGAACTCAATTTTCCGACGTGACGTAATCTGTGACGTCATTTTTACAGTATATTTTCTTTAAAATATTCCTAACAAACGGACGGATTTTGATGATATGTAGTGCACCAAATACGATGGCATATGTGTTTTACGGGTGCTCTGAAAGTTATTTACAATAATTTATAACTTTCACAATGAATCGACTACCGTTTATTTCTTACATTCACGTGCTCTAGTTTTTATTTACATTTACGGCAACCGATTCTTCGTCAAAAAGACAGAATTATGAGATTAAAGCCGCCTATACAATAAAGTGCAACGTGTACCGCATTTGTTGCGGAATATTTCATAAAAATATTTAATTCCATTAGAAAGATATTAAAGGAAATCTACTGTAAACACATCTAAAAATCATGACGTCACGCCGTTCGGAAACACGTGACGTTGAACATCACCCTCGGCTGTCGTCTCGAGAGATATTGCTTCCTCGGGGAGATGATCCACAATATTCCCATCAACCAAGAGCAGTATTTATATTCTGGACAGACTGTCACTTTCATCAGTTGTTAACGTTACAGAACGTGACCGATTGTAAGTTAGTGTGTGATCATATTCGTCCTCAGCGGTCGTGTGACGTGTGGTTATACATGTATATACAGTCAGATTCATCCGGCCCAGCGTTCGATGATATATCACGTGTCTGCTGATAAGGGAGTGTGTGGTCATAATCAGTGTCTATGCCATGTTCAATATGAGGATATTTATCAGCCGGTTTATCCAGTGCTATGTCCGTTGCCTGACTGATAAGTGTCTGGTCATACTCAGCATGTGTGGCTTGTGTACGACCCGTTTTATCCATCTGGCCAGTGACTGTAACACCACGTGATTGATTGTAAGATAGTGTGTGGTCATAATCATTTTCGACATCTTGTGACGTATGGTCATATATTTTACTAGATATATCCAATTGACGACATAGTTTACTATCAGGCGTGTAAGAAGTGTGATCGTAGTCAGATTCCGTGAAGTCTGGTGTACACGGGTGACGATGCATACTAACGGTATCCACTGATTCCGGATTAAGCTCGTCATCTGATCGCCGACCGGCATTTGCGTAAACATGATCGTTGTCTGTGTCCCGTGATATTTGACTCCGGTGACTGTACGTACTGTCTATACTTACTGATTGTCTTGTAATTGCAATTCCCTTCTGGAAACATCTTGTCTGTTGATATGAAAGTGTATGATCGTATTCATCTTCCATGTTTTGAGACTGTTCATGCTTACTACAATCTTCCACGTTAAATTTATCGTGTGTATTATATGCATACGATTTATTAGCGTAGTTGTGTCCTTGTCCATTTTCCGTGTCTGTCGAATGTGCTTGGCCGCATGGTTCTGAATTCCCAACGCTAGTAGTATCATAAATATTGTCATCCAGCTCATCCGCACTGCTACTGTTATGACGATTCTCAATAGTTTTGTCAGGAGTTTGAATGGTTGTCAAGCATATATCTCTTTTAGAAGAGCCACTGCTCGTAGTAGGTTTACATATATCGATGTTGTCGTATACAGACATAGAGCCACCAGTAACGTCGTCTGCTCCAGCATTTGGCATGTAATATATAGGGTTTTCTAGTTGTTTCATCGGCCCCCGTCTATTTCTGTAAGTAAATGAGTGTTTGCATTTATTATAAGAATAAATTAATTGTTTTGTAAATATATCGGTGTAAAACGTTTAAGAGCCCAATTGAATGTATGCTGGGTATAGGATGATAAAATCATCAAAATACATAGTTTATTACAATAATACCCGTATTTATTTATTGTTACATGACTGTCGTTGTTTCACACCGCTCACAGCCGTGTTCAAACGTACAGCGAGTGCTGTCTGACCATGGCAGTAGACACTGCTCACTTCGGGACCAAGCAAACACCTATGCAATGCATGCGTCTCATGACGTTACTAGAACGTGCCATTACGTCACCAGACCAGTCACAACGGTCGCACTGAACTTTAATTGATGATGAGGATGGGGCACCTGCATCACGCGACGTGTACCGCGGCCCCGCAAAATGTATGTGTAAATCAGCGGTTTCAATGGAGGAGGTTATCAAAGGAACGGAAGCACTGCATATATGCTCAAATTACACGATATTTCAGACAATAACAATAACAATAACGTTCGACCATGGCCAGCCGTGGGTAAACGTTGCCGTGGCCACGGCAAACGTTTACCCACGGCTGGTCATGGTCGAACCTTATATTGACGATGCACTACTAAATAACAGAAACATAGGCCATACACGAAATTCCAAGTGATGTATACTCAAACATAATACCTTAGTTTCCGACATATAATGCACATAGCAACTGCAGCTACCGCCAGTAGTGCCAATCCTGCTGACAATGCATACACACCATCTGTTAATGAGAAAATTAAACGTACGTAATTAACTGTAATTGTTGATTTAGAACATGACGTGCGATATATATATTGGGTGGATAAACAATGTGTATCTCAGAAAGTATGCATAACAAGTCAGTATAATTTCCCACAATATCACGTCATGCACTTGTCTCAGATATTTGAAAGTATCAACGTAGTAACTTTGTTAATAAACATGTGGTTGTAAAAACAAAAAGCATGATTCGAAACCTAAAATGCCTAAAATGCCGAAAGCGTCTGACCAATTTTATAGATAATAGTGCCAGTTGCAGTTTTGACTCATTTTTAAAACCTACAATCATGTTTAAGCATTATTGACAAATTGAAGGTGTATACCTTCAGAGGGTTGTGAGTAATATATTTTGAAGCAACATAGGAGTCAAAATAGCAAATCCAGCAGTTTTGAGCTAACTGAAAACAATACAAATGCATTATACTGACAGAAAATGTAAATTAGGAATGGAAATATGAAAATCTATCACATAAAGTTTATCAATCAATGTCCGACATGCCAGTTTGCATATGTTAGCACATCTACAGCAAATAACTGTTTTGGTGCATAACAAGCTGATATGCTGTTTTACTTTGTTGAATTTTCCATTTTTTTAGTATTTCTTTTTTATTGTTATAACACATTACCAAGGTTCCTATGTTTTAATGGTCCGTACTCGGACGGCCTCGAGACAACTGACTCTCACGAAACAATAAACCGATTTATATCACGTTCGCCTATTATATTGCAGAAGTTAGGTAAATGTTAGCCCTCTGCAATTATATATTCCTTTGATGTGCTATATCAACACGTTTTCGAGCTACGTATTATTTTGTTCAACACAATTCCGCATTTTTCTTTTGCCTTCCCTATGACGCGTCAGCTGGTACCGTTTCATAGCTTCGCTTACAAGATAAACAGGCGACGGCTGTTAACAACAGTTCTTGAAGAACGGTTCATATTTCGGTTCATATTTCGGTGTTTTCTGGATTATTTCAGTATCTCTGGTGGTTTGGGTGCTTTTGCCACCTCCCGCGAATTACACGTATAACTAGAAGTACGAGGTACAGTCATAAAGTTCTGGGACTTTCTTGATAAAACGTTTAATATACCTGCCACTTGTTCATCTTTATATGACATTTACATCTGATCAACTTGCATTGAAGTGAAAATAATAACATACGTTGCGACAATCCGTTCGCACGTAATGAGTAACTACATATATAGCAACGAAATAACGTCACTACGGAGCAGTTTAAAAGTCCAGCATTTCATGAAATACCTGTGCCTCGATTTTCATAGTTACGCGGAGTATATGGTGCAGGACCCTAACTTTATTGCTCCTTCCACCAAAGAAATGCGAGAACTATGCATTGTTATTGCCGTGTTTGGCTGCATAGTGACTTCAACTCACATTTGTGCATTCTGATACAGTGGCAAAATTTTGTCACATGTCTATTATACATGTATGCTGAAAATTTGTACGGGTTTTTAATCCATGGCGGGCAGCATCAAGTGTTGAATGATATTATAACATACGAAGACAACAGGTAACCAAACATGCGCTAAGTATAGCAACTATGTAAGTGGTACTCCATCGTAATTAATTAGAGAATTTTTTAAAATACTTAGTACATACAATGAAACAATTTACAGTACACTAACAATGTACTGAACAAAATGACGCATGTGCGAGGAATACGTTTATTTGGCTTGCGGACAGGGCTTCGAAAACCATAATAAACAATGCTATTAAATAATTACGAAAGTTAGACGACGTCAAACTGCTCCGTGCTGACGTAGATGCCTGCGAATAAATGACTAAGAAAACTTGTGATTTACTTCATGGAACTGACATGTTACCGTTTGCACAAATGAACCAGCTTTCGAATGACATATTTCACAATCGATTTGACCAAGTCAAAGAACTTTATGATTGCACCTCGTACAAAGGTGTGAAACAGAGATTCATCCCGCGCATGTTTTTAACCAATGCAACCATTATTTGTTAACTGATAACAATAAAACGTGTCCCAAACTGTTTGTTGAGATGAATATATTTTATCTGAACCGCGAATGTAAGTCAAACAATTATATATCGTCTGAAAATCGTCAAATATTCTCGGATATATTGCCGAGCTCTTTGAGCGGGAAATTCGTTTACCCAGCCTTACATACCGTGTAAAACCCTATAAATTGCGACGTTCATTGCCTGACACACACGTGACATCCAGAAAATATCACAATTAAATGGCTTTTAATGTCTTAAATATAGTAACAAATAAATGCTGTATTGATTGATATATGCCTCCTGAATCGATAGAACCCGAATTTGAAATTTGTGGTTAAAAATTGATGACATAATCGGTCTGAAAACAACGCATGTAGGAAATTTTATTGGCCAAATATTTAAAAAGTTTTCATTCCTTTAGATATTAACAGTGTGAAAGGTGTCCGAAAGTTCGGAACGGTAAATGTGTACACAATTGACGCTTTCTGTCGTGTGTAATGTTTGAGCATTAGTAGTTGCACAAAACTATGCAAATTACACAAAACCAACGAAATCTACCCAAATCCACCAAAATACCCACATGACACAAACATAATTGTCTGTAATAATATGTTCAAACACCTGTGCTGGTAACCAGTCAATGTAAACACGATGCTTACGCGTGACATACGAATCTCAGCCAATCATAAGGTTAGTGATGACGTCATCGGGAAAATTGTGTCATGATTAGACAATATGGCTTTCCGAGATATGAAATGTCGGTGCAAATGAATTGTCTGTCATGGCGCATTGGATGGATATACATGTAGGTTTGATCACATTTTCGATTGGAAACAATGTTTTTTCGATGCAAAATGTTTCTTACCGGGCCCGGACGACGCGAACGTGTAGTTTGAAGTAGATGTTTGTGCTGTCTTATAGTAGTATAGCAGTATTGGTCCCAACAATTTTCCCGAAGTCTTCCAACTTGAGAAAAATGAGCAATTTTGTTGACCAAAATAATATATAGCTCGAAAACGTGTTGATGACATATCGCATCGGGGAATACATCGTTGTGGATGGCTAACAATTGCCAAACTTCTGCAATATGCGAAAATGATATAAATCGGTCGACCAAGAGTTCGTTGTCTCCAGGCTCTCCGAGTACGGTCCAGTAAAAACATAGGTAATGTGTTATAACAGTGAGTAAAACAATTTTTAACTTAATATTTTTCAATTATTGATACTGATACTTTTAGGTATTTTAGTGTTTAATGTAACAATAGACCTGGGTCCGTTACTTCAACCTGTGCATGGCGGGTGTTTCATTGATGTAATGAAAAAAATAATATTTTATTTATTCCAACAAGCAAATTAGTCAGTCTTTAGACTGCATATTTTAAGACATGTCACTGTGTATTGGCTTACGTTAGCTTGACCAGAGACATATAGAGACGAACTTAAATCCTTGGCTTGGCATGTGCGCATTGAATATATAGATACCGGAAGTACTGATATTCTACCGTGACATTGCAGTTTTTGCAGGTGCGCATGTGCATATAGATACCGGAAGTACTGATATCTCACCGGTAATTGTTTATTTACATTATTTACATCGTATAGCTATATATTTCATGGGTAGGTATATAATAAATGACCCTAATTGCAACATCTAAACAACGATTAATGTTTAGACCTTGTATTAACAAGGCGAACACTACTCAAAGTTGGGGTCCCATTTGTTAGGCATGCCGTTTTCTTTATAGGAAGTATATAAGTGTATATTTGTGTAACTATTGCACCAGTTTTACAATTAAATTACGTGTGCCCGCTTTACAGTTATAATTTGTTAATGTTTAATTTACTGATAGAGACGCCCGGTTGTATCATGCTATTTTGATATACACATGATTTTATCGGCACATTATGAGGTATGATCATCGCAAATAATACAAAAAAATAAAGATAATAAATAGTTATGTCCGTAAACATTTTAAGGAAACACGGTTATCGCCCCTAATATCAAACTGAAATTTCACATTTGACATAACAAGTATAATAATGCCCATTAATACGACCGGTAATGGTAAGAATGCACGGAAATTATATACCTTCCCACTTTACAATCCGGGATGTGGAAGTCCAGCTTTAAACTATTTTACCTGCTGTATCACTAGACTTGTTCTTTGTGTTGATGTTTGGTTTGACACTGCGCATTGCGTCAGTAGCTGTGGTGTTTATGTCCCTCATTGCAACAGTGGACGTGTCAATTGTGGTTGGCATTGGAACTGAAATTGATGAAATGTATTGTCAGAAGTGGACAAGGGCGCCAGTGAAGACACAACATTTACAAGACATATTCAAGCGAGGCATGACAATGTTACATGTATGGTATATGGCATGTGCATAAACTCGACATAGCCTCGCTTCATAGGTCATCAGCATTGTTACATGTGTGTGCACATGCATATTTGAAATGTACATGTGTATGTTTTCATGTATTCATTAACATTCATGCACATTGTATATTGTTTTCTGTACATGTACTATTGTTCTACTGATAAACATCAGGGAAAGTTCCGGAAACACTGCAATGTCAATGTTCTACAAGTCACTAGATATTGTTAGTATAATTGCTATTTTTACAATTCTCTAGAGCTTTCTTCCTATATCTAGCAACTGCATGACTGTTCTGGTAAATTCTATTAGAACATATTAGAATTTGGGAGAATCTTGGAGAACATTCCGGATTTTTATAATAGGTATATATAGGCCTGAATTAATGAATAGTTTCAGAGTTGTACCAAAAGTTATTGAAAATGATTAATTAAAGTGTGCATTTTACATGTGAAAAAGTGGATTATGTTCTGTTAATTTAGTTAATTAACAGAAAAAGTGAATATTGTGATTGAAGTGGCTAAGCATTGACATTTTGTGATGTATTATTTAGTATTGGATTTTATCGGAATTGTGACATTTGAACATTCAAAGCAAATTATTAGATTGTTTTCAGAACGTTCAAAGGTAAATTTTATTTGTACATTGTAAACTATTGTGTAAATTTGT
>CM055266.1:84548785-84583129 GCA_029237695.1 Conchocele bisecta
CATATGGGTATTTTGGTTGATTTTGGGTAGATTTGGGTGAATTTAGTTGGTTTTGGATAATTTACATAGCTTTGTGCAACTGATAATGCTCATTATTACACACGACATAAATCGTCAATTATCTACACATTCACCGTTCCGAACTTTCGGACCCATTTTATACTGTCAACTTACCCGTAAATTCGTACTTATACGTGTAACTCGCGGGAGGTGACGTAAATTGTAAGTTGGTAACAATGCACCCAAACCATCAGATATACCGGAATAACACATAAAACACCGAATTAGTAACCGTTCTTCAAGAACCTGTGGTAATAACTATTATATGCAGGACTCATATTGGGGATCAAATGACGACTAAAATGTACGTAAGTGCAAATTTAGGATCGTCTGGAAATTTCACTTGATGGATTTACATTTATTGAGCATAGGCTGCATATGCAGCATATGCTCAATAAATGTAAATCCAATAATTGTTTACAAGAAACTATTGTTAATGTGAAATGTATGGACTATAAGTGTGCACTTACGAACATTTTAGTCGTACGAAGTTTAGTGAAACGGCCCCCAGTTCCAGAACGGGAGCCAATTATACGGCGTACAACTGGAATCCCAGAACAGAGACCGAAACACGTTACGTCAATCATTGAACGAGGGCCAATATGACCGTGGCCGGTAAAGGCTGAATCATCGATATATATATTCAGAACGTGTGCTCATGGCCGTTCTGGGAACGAAGCAGTCCCGTTCTATAGTCAGCTCATGTTCTAAGACTGATCCCCGTTCCGAGGCTAATACATATATACATGCACATGTATATTTTAGTATCATGCATGTAGGATAACATGTAGTTCTTGCAACGATTGATAATGCAAAAGGAGCGTATGTATAGAACCTTATGTCGGTCGCTGTATATAATGGTCACATAGGAAATGTCATAAATTGTTTATTAGCTACGAAAACAATTTATACCGGATTTTTGACATAGCTTAATTACATTGTCACACATATGTTGACTATTAGCGTTATTTCTTTTCATCACGGACTGCATCTGACACCGCTTCATGTATATTCTACTGTGGAACCTCTCTAAACCGGACACCCTGGCAGGTCCCCAGAGTGTCCTGTTTAGAGAAGTTCCGCTTAAAGTCAGATATACGATCGATCCACGACGTGCGCGCGTGTGTGTGTGTGTGTTTGTGTGTGTGTGGTTTGTGATAATGAACAGACATCATTATTAGAGTTAAATGTGGCTGTGACTGGAGAAATGGGGCTTATGGGTTTTGCGACCAGTGCAGATCCAGATCAGCCTGTGCATCCGCTGGTGACAAATCCCATAAGCCCAATTTCTCCAGTCACAGCCACAAATGACAATGAAAACCTGCAAGAACAAACATAATGAGCTTTCCGCGATGTCCGGTTTAGAACCGTTTTTCTCTACCCAATGACATGGCCGTCACCAGCCTTATTGAAAAGGGGGGTTCGACTTTCAGCTGTGAAGCAACCGAAATATGTAAGGGATCCTCCGAAATATGTAAGGGGTCCAGGGTGGACCCCTTACATATTTCTCCCTGGACCCCTTACATATTTCGGTTGTTAACAGTTCCCGAGAGAACTTGATGGTCCATTTACGTAGCATATTTCTGAAAATTAGCATATTGCAATATGTTTGGCACCGCTTGACTATATTTTGTTAGTTGAGCATTTGAATACTATAATGTCTGCTCATTCATGCACTAAAATAGCTATCGCGGACCTAATTTCTATAAACAAAATCATGCTGGCTCCAAAAAAATTGACCTCCCATGACGACGTCATTGAAAGACATATTCAATGTGTATGATCACGTGGATACAACAACAACAACAACAATTACTGAAACTTCCAGCAGCGCCTCCGATTCAAGGTACGTATTCTGTTATATTGTGCTTATTATGTAACGGATTTTAATGAAATATGGCGCATAAAACGCGTCTTTTTAATCGGCATTTTGTGATATCGGTACTTTGGCACAAGCATCTGTCATTTTTGCGACATATTTCCGTGTTATGCTTGTGCCATAGTACCGAGACCACCAAATGCAGCTTAACAAGACGCGTTTGCTGCGCCATATTTCATCAAAATACGTTGCATATTAAGGACTGACTATATAGAATATGACCTTTGGTTTTCAAATGTAGTAGAATCATACATGTGACTGAGTATCTAGATACAGTTTATCTGACCCTGTTCTTCTTAGAGTATATTATACTCAGCATTGAGTTGCCATCTCCTCCATTTTAGTTTGTACATGCTATCGGGCAGTTTCACCACTTGGAACGTTTGACACGTACTGTCAATAATATGGCAGCAAATCTAATACAATTTGGTGAAATATGTCCCAGATACAAAGAACGACAACGTCCTAAAACGCTAAAACTACACAAAACGCTAGATATCTGAGCTTTTCTACCATCACTCACAAAAATATACAATGGACAATTTTTCCATGTGTAAAATGTCAAACGGATGCACTGTCTATTATTAGAAATAAATTGTACACAGGTAAAAGACGTATTTACTCGCATAGCAGGCAAGTAGACAATACTAGCAATATACTCAGATAAATTCTTACAAGTCACTGGAATCGATAAAGTATGTACATGTATGTTAATAAAGGTAGATATCTACAGCACTGTGTATTGTTCTTACTGTTACACAGTCTTTACTGAATTCTCAAACATGTTAACAAAGGGTCAACAAACCCTTTATATATCAGACTTTGTATATAAAGTTGACGAAAACAAGGCATAGCACGCTGTTGTCTGATGTATCCCCATCATGTTGCACCAAATTGTATTCATGTGTTTGTCATATTATTAGTGGTATGTGTCAAATGCAGTAAGATGTAAAACTGGCCGATGGCTTGTACACACTAAGATGGCCGACATGGCAACTCAATGCACTGTGTGGGATATAGTAAGAAGAAAATGTTCATATGTATGTTATGCGTATATCCCTTCACATTTACGAAGCAATTATGCATGAATCATTGGATTATCAGGGGCCCACGGGTCCTTACGGAAAATATCAATACTATTTACTTTGGAGTGGGCACGTTTTCAACACTTTCAGACATTGTTGTTGGTGTGGTAACCACGTGATCATGCACCTTGATATTACTTTTAATACTGTAAACCGACTTTCAGAATTCCACGTGTTTCTGCTTTGATGATTTGCATGAGGGATTCAAGTTTGTGCCGACGGGCAGTTGGTGTACTGTCACGTGTCCGGGAAATGCCGACGAACGATGCGGAAGCCAATACAGCGTTACCGTTTACATGAATGGTAAAGCACACCATATCTATGGAGGCGTCCTGGTGCCGATTGTGACATATTTGTATCTCCTAATTCTGTGTCAATGCTAAAAATGTTGTATCTCCTAATTAAGAGATACTAACTCCAAATTAGGAGATATTAGCTCCCAATCAGGAGATACTAAGTCCTAATTAGGAGATATTAAGTCCTAATTAGGAGATAATATATCCTAATTTGGATTTAGTGTCTCCTAATTAGGACATAGTATCTCCTAATTATACTTAAACACTGTTTCAGCATCTGGCACCAGGACGCTTCCATAATATCTGATAGATCAGTCATATACATTGGGTACCGATCTTAGTTCCATTTAGGTTTAACCACACTAAATCATCAGATATTCATGCGCGAGAACGTGGGAACGAACCAACTCGTTCGAACGAGATCATATCTCGTGGGAACGAGATGCTATGCCGTGGGAACGAGATATCTAGCTCGCGGTAACGACATCATACCTCGTGGGAATGAGATGCTATGCTATGCAGTACATGATATCAGAAGCTGTGATACAGTGGGGTCAGCGTGTAAGTGCTCACACGAACGAACACGACAGGTTGGTTCCAACCTGTCGTGTTCGTTCGTGTGTGCACTTACACGCTGACCCCACTGTAAGCAGGGGAGATAAGTTGGCTTGGCATACTTTTGCATTTTCGCTATACATATATTACTAAGGAAAAAGTGTTAACCTTCTTTATCCTTTGTTGTGAAATAAGTATACTGTACCTAACTTAGAAAGAAGTTCCCATTATAGACGCTGTTGTTATTTAGTAACCATCGAGCGAACAACATGTTTCTAAAAATAACGAGCATTATTTTTCAGTATTCTAAACATGTTTTTCCAATCCGCAATTTCTTAACATGCTTAAGGCGACTTATATGTTCGATAGGTTCAGAAATAGTATACACATCCACAATTATATTATGTTTGTTTTCCTATTCTATATGCATATGGTTTGCATATGAGGTACATATGGGACATTAGCGCATAAATAGAGATTAGATTTGCATCAAATGGAAATTGGCTACATTTGCATCAAACTCAAATGGGCTTATAGTGGATTCGCATTAAACAATGGCGTTTCAGAGGTCCCTGCGAATATGTTCGCAAACCTGGCGGCGATATCGTGATATATTTTATCAAAATTAATTACAAAATTAAGCATAGCAGAAGTCCTGCGGAAACGTGTAAATTGTTCAATGTGAGGGGTGAGAAAGTGAAAAATCGGTGTTGGGCAGCGGGGTGTCCGACAGTTTTCTCGAATGATCTCAAACAATCTAGACAGACTGACGTAAAGTGTGAATGGCCTGCAGCAATCGGATCCACTTGCGATCCGGATAAGCATAATGGTATGTTTAATGGAGGTTTGAACACATATATTCAATGCACGAAATGTGGTACCTATCAGTCATTTTCCCTTTGTAGCTCGCATCAAACAAACGGAAGTATTTTTATCAAACCAAATTTACACTTAGAATTACGGCTTATGTTTGCTCTTTTGACGGCATCATCATGTTTTGAACGTCATTAAAAGCGTCATTGCATATGAAGTACTTACAATTTACATTGAATGGAAACCTATACTATGGCATATTTATTATAGGCTTATTGCTGTACTGTAACTATTTTTTCTTTGTGACCTAATTGCAACTACTGTTTGTTCCACAATTTCCTGCTGACGAAAGTTTAGCTATTAAACACATTAAATCTAAAAAAAAAGAGTTTAATATATGCAATTTTTTATCAATAACAACCCCAACCCCCAACCCCACCCCTATGGGAATTTAACATAGAGGCTAAAATACTTAAACAAATCATTTTGGAATTTGTGCACCGATTTTCAAAACGATAACTTTTGGTTTCGAGTTACATCATTTCCAAGCTGTCTAGCCAATTTCCAAAATGTTTCATTTCTCGTCACTCTCCACCTCATGTTTGCCCCAAGTTAATGTCCCATAGGAAATTGATTTTTTCTCCATAATAAAAACTATGTTTGATGGAGTTTCATCAAAACTATTTTTTTGTGGTGGGGTACTTTATTGTTATTGATGAAAAAGTACTTACATTTATTTATTTTTTATTTTAGTGTGTTTATTAAGTCAAAAGATCGTCGGCAGTAAAACGTGGAACCGACAGTAAATGCGAAATTAGTCAATGGCGTCTGTTCATATGGATTAAATTTGAATGTTGTCTGTAATGAAACTGACTGTTCGTGATTACAAACTTTCAAAGCACACACATGTGTTGGGAAGTGGTCATATTGTTGATCTACTGTGGAATATTCAAAACCCGACACACCTTTTCAAACAATCTACGGTCCCTTATGTCAGTCCGTGCCCATATTACACTTGTCATTTTTCCACCCGTGAGACCTATGTTGGACGAACGCCTCCGAATGGATCGGGACGATATCTCGCACTATTAGCGGACGGACCTGTCAGAGATGGACTGACGATACTCCTCACACGCATGCGTACCATGCCGATGGGAACTTCCCGGACGGCTCCGTCGATGCCGCGTCTAACTACTGCAGGAATCCCGACGGGGCGAGTAAACCCTGGTGCTACACTACTGATCCTCATAAACCGACAGACTTCTGTGACGTGCCACGTTGCTTCAGTAAGTGCTCCAACACAACGACATACTTTATTGCATTGTCAGTGTAATACTATATAGTATTGTTACATGACTGCCGTTGTTCGAAACCGCTCACAGCCGTGTTCAAACGTACAGCGCGTGTTGTTTGACCATGAATGTAGACAATGCTCATTCCGATGCCAAGCCAACGCCTACGTAATGCATGTGTCTCATGACGTTACTGGAACGCGCCATTACGTCACCAGATTAGTTCACAACGGTCGCACTGAACTTTTACAATTGATGCGGCTGTGGTTGGGGTAACGTTTTCAAAATGAGCCAAGTATTGGGTCCTATGTCCGAGTCTTCCACATGTGGAGCTAATAGCTCATGTAAAAATAATAGAGGGCGACGAGTCTAGTGAAATACTGGAAAGAGGTGTGTCGAACATTCAACTATAATGAGCCGAGCTGAGTTAACAACTACTAAAAGAATGTGTGTCGAGTGGACGACTAGAACGAGGTGAATAGAGCAACTGACTGAAATATCTGAGTTGAGAAATCAACTCGAATGCGAGTCGAGCGTACCGACTGGCGAGGCGAGCGTACTGACTATAAAGAGATGAGTAGTCGAGGGGAGTCGAGTGTAACGTCTATAGAGGTGGGTCGTCCATGAGAGTCGCGAATACCGGCTGGCGAATCAAGCATACCGAATGGCGATTCGTTCATTAGGTGAGTCGATAATACAGAATGCCGAGTCGAGCGTACCTACTGGAATGAGTTGCATCAGGAGAGTGAGTGATGTCTCCAGATGTCTGGCAAATGCTTCGACTGATGTCGCATTTAAATGTACATATGAATTACTTCATCGGATTAATTTATCGGAAAGGGGGCCAATTAGTCTGATAATAATGACAATAACCTCATAATCCGCCGAGGATGTGTATAAACATTTTTTAGCAACTCTGGCCCTTCGCGCAGTCGATAACACACCCCGTATATAAATTCATGCGAATGGGCGTGTGCATTATTAACGTTAGTTAATTTATCCATTCAATTTTTGTTCTAGTGGTACAACTGACATGGGCGACCTCAAAGAACGTGTTATAGCTATGAGTAAGCTACCGATTCAGATCACATTTTTATATAGCCTAGTACACATCTCTTATCAAAAATCCTAATTAGAATTTGCCACCTTGGGTGGTACCAATATGTCAAATTTGACTTCGGGCCCATAACCTATCGTAACGTGTACGGCACTGGTATGAGCTCGTTCGCTCTGCACAACAATTATAACAAGCTGTGATACAACTGATATCGTGTCTGCACCGCTGCTATCGCTCCACAACTGTTCTACACGTGTAGGTCTTCTTTGAGTTTCAACTCATACGAACTTCTATCAGCTCCTACGAACTAATTTGAGCTCCAACTCCTGGAACTCCTACGAACATCTATGAGCTTCAACTCATGTGACCTCCCATGAGCTCCTACGAACTTCTATGAGCTTCAACTCCTATGACCTCCCATGAGCTCCTACGAACTTATATGAGCTTCAACTCCTATGACATCCCATGAGCGCCTACGAACTTATATGAGCTTCAACTCTTATGAACTCCTATCAGCTCCTACGAACTTCAACACCTATGAATACGAACGTATATGACCTACAACTCCTGTGGCATCCTATGAGCTCCTACTAACGTCTATGAGCTCCAACTCCTATGAATACGAATATATATGAGCTCCAACTCCTGTGGCATCCTAAGAGCTCATACTAACGTCTATGAGCTCCAACTCCTATGAATATGAACTTCTATGAGCTCCAACTCCTGTGGAATCCTATGAGCTCCTACGAACTTCTTTGAGCTCCAACTCCTATGAATACGAACTTATATGAGCTCCAACTCCTGTGGAATCCTATGAGCTCCTACGAACTTCTATGAGCTCCAACTCCTGTGAATACGAACATATATGAGCTCAAACTCCTGTGACCTCCTATGAGCTCCTACGAACTTCTATGAGCTTCAACTCATATTAACTCCCATGAGCTCCTACTAACTTCTATGAGCTCCAGTTCTGCGGACACACGTTCGCTGGCAATGTCTTAATTTAGTGGGAATCAATAATATATACAGTTAAAATGATTGTTGATTACAGCAAATGTGATCATGGAAATGTTCTACTTTGATTACAAGTTATTAGGACATGAATAGATGGACGCCTCGCAATGTGACGAATACTATGCTGTCTAGGTCGAACACAGCAGGCCCTGTGCATACGGTCTGTCAACTTGTTCTGACTCCTATCAAGTCCCGATTTAACAACAGCTGATATATATACAACAACTATCTTCCATATAGTTGCTAGCGAACCTGTAACTATACCCATGTACAAGCTCCCAGTTAAGACACAGCCCTCTATAAGAAGGCGACTTCCGGTATTCCTTTTAATACCTGTTCGCTATTCCCAGGTATATATCTGTAGCAGTGTCTCTCTCGCTTGCTAATAAAAGACTCCCGAATATGCGACGATTATCTGGATTTATACCCTGATGATACAGCGCCCTATGTGGCTTTCCAGCGCCGCCTGGTGGTTTCCGGACATACCCGACAAGGAGGAAAAGTACCATAACCCCATTGCGAGACTTGCAAGAGTTATCTCAAGCTGCCGTACTCAAAGTACCTAGCATTCTGTCCACTTCGTCATCTTTTTTGAACGAAATTCGCTACAAAACTGAGGTCAAAACCGTATATCCGCACGAAATAGTGCCGACTGTCTCGCGTTATTCTGCACACTTATAATGTTGCCAAGATATTTAAATTGACCTATATTTCATAAACACGCAACATAGTAATTAAAAGAATATTTACATTTGTAAATAATGCTCTAAAGAGGACGTAAAAATCACTGTTTATTCGTTAAGATCGACTGTGCGACTGATTCCCTGCGTTTGGCTTGAAGTTGTACTGGTTCCTAGAGCTCGTCAACAAGCAAGCGAGAGCCGAAAATAGTTCAAGTTCCGCGATTGCAGAATACTACAAGCCTTTACCCAGATATTCCCAACGACAGACACCTGACCGATACACAAGTAGAAAGGTAATACATTTAAGTTATTACTGCCACTAATTATGTTTTCGAAACTGCTGCTATGCGGAATTCAGCATACACATAACATGTTCTTATTTCCGACAAGAGGAGAAGCCGGCAAATTGTTTCATAATTTGGCCAGCGGAATAGTTAAAACGCTTTAAATCATGTAAATGAAAGCAAGGACAGTAGCGATGGATAATGAGCAGTCAGTTGTGTTAGTTTCTGCAGTTCATTAATTGATTGATTTATTGGTATTTAACGGCCTACCATCAGCTAAACCTATGGCTGGGACGGTGGACAAATGGGGCTCATGGGAGTTGTGACCAGTGTAGCTCCTGATCAAATTGCACGCTCCTGTGGCCTGATAAGGATCTATGTTGATTGTAGAACATAGCGGGTCTTTCATTGAGAGATTGGCGAGCAGTGCAGATCCTGATCAGTATGTGCGGATGCACAGGCTGATCTGGATCTACGTTCGTCGTAAAACCCGTAAGCCCTATTTCTCAAGTCTCAGTCACAAATTAAGGTTTAATCTACAATGCTGGAATTCACGCCTGGTTCCATCACTAAGACAATATTCGGTAATCTGATTGCAATAAGGGTGCCTGACACTGGATCGGGATATTTTGTTCTCGTTATGGAAAGGCTGATAGTGTAAATTTACAGATCATGATTTGCAGAATTAGCAATTTAGTTCTCTTACCAGGTGAGCTGATTATCTTCAATTAAGACACATGCGTGGGTTCTACATATAATCAAACATGGTTCGCTAAGCTCACTCGTTTGATAGGCGTAAGGACCCACTCACCTATGCATTATTTCAAGATAATTAGCTCGCTTGGCTAAATAATGGTATTTAATATAAATACTATTTCTCTATGGGAATTTTACATGGAAATGATATTCAAACTATAAAGAAAACAAAGGTTAAATTTTGAAAATTATTCATTATTTCAGAATTTAGAATAAAATATGTTTCACCGTTATCCTCGTGAGGCACAACATATTTTTTATAGGAATTAAATAAGTGTATACTATCACTATTCCACCAGTTCTAAAAATTACGAGTGCCCGCTATACAGATATAATCATTTAGTAATATATATTTTACTGATAGTGACTCGCGGTGGTATCATGCTATTTTCATATGCAAATGAGGCATGATATGTTTTAATTATTTATTCTAGTTAAATGCGCCACCTGAGAATATAATACTTTCGACAGATTATAAAGTATGATCATTGCACATCAAACAATTAATACAGAGAATAAATAGTAATGTCCGTTAACATTTTAAGGAAACTGACATCTGATATAAAATGTATAATAATGTCAATCAATACGTGGGGTATGGTGAAATAATGTTTATTTTGCCAGAAAATGTCTCAGATTATGTCTGATATAAAGAACAGTTTGTGCCTACTGGGTGGGCATGTACATGTACCTTTAATCTCCTGGTAAACATCTTCACTTACATGAAACTATGATGTATCTATGAGGATTTAACATGCAGAATGTTTTCGTAATACAATTATTATTTGACTAAATTTCGTGAAATAAAAATAAGTCTCATTCTTAAATGTTGCTAAGTAGTAATACTAGTGGAAAATTGTGTTTTGTATGGTGGCATATATTTGCCATCAAGATGTTGACATAATTTATCGCACCATGTTGACTTAAATATCATGACATGTCAACATAACCTGATAAGTTGCCACAACAAGTCAACATAATGTGAGTTATCACAATTAGTCAACATACCGTGATAAGTTAATACAATATTTCGATATAACGTGATAAATTAACACACACTGTCGACATAATATGATATTTATCTCAACATGGCGACTTTTGTTAACGTGATAAGTTAACACAACATGTCGATATAATATGATAGTTTAACACAACATGTCGACATAATGTGATATTTTATCTCAACATGTCAACATAGTTTCGCGTCAGCATCTCAACATCAAGTATATGCCACTATAGTTTTCAATGTTTATTATCCGAGCTATTAGCTCGGATTTAGTAACTATATGACAATTCTCAGTCATTTCAGATATGCTAATGAGTTAAGTGGCGGTCGCAGTGTCACTGTTTGTGGGTTTAACATTAGAAAAACACGCGGTACTACGCCATAAAAAAGTAGTTCAACAACAGTAAAACAGCGAGCTATCTTACTGTTTCAGCGTAATACATGTGTTAACACTTTGTTGTGCTATATGTGTGTTATTGCAAAAGTTTTTGTATACTTTATAAACTATTAACTGTTATGTATTAATATGAGTTCTTTGTTATGTATGTTGATATTTTGCGCAATGATATAGTAGGGGCGGGATTTCCCTGTGATGTTTTTCTTGAATGACCAATCAGATTAAAGCTTACATTCTGAACTTTACATAGGTCAATGGCTGGATAACATCCGACAGTGGACAGCGAAATGATGATGATTTAAAGCAGAAACATTGTTATGTGACAGTTACATACTGTTTTAATCATCTTGAGCCATCGATATTATTAATCAATGTCCATTTTACTTAACACATCAACTAATCTATAATGAATGTAGTAAAACAGTTCGCGCGGAAATCCAAACTTTCCAAAGAGGTGCTAGCAATTATTTGATAATTACACGTCATGTGTGTTAGCGCAAACGCTGCCGACAGTCTTGCGACTTGACGTTACACAGCATATACAGTACGATACACTTCACAAAGGAAACGTTGTCTTGAGTTTGAATAAGGATAATAATTATCTCTAGATTATTTGTATTATGAATTAAAAAAAGTATATTTAAATAATTAGATATTAATTTAAATAAATATTTCGGCATCATTTACTCAATAAATTAAAATTGAATGTGTAGCTGAAATGAAAGTTAAAGTAGAACGTTTTTGTTATATTCTCCGGGTTACAAATCGCTGAGGATTCCTATTTGAATTGGAAAATGATATGAATTTTAAATTTAGGAGACTGTGTCAGGAGAAAATGGACTGATGACATATGTCACCAGTCTAGTTCCTGAGCTATGACTGTGACAGGAAAAAAGGGACTGATGACATATGTCACCTGTCGTGTTCCATGCATGACTGCTAGCTCTTGATTGTAATTGTTGTAAAATATATATAGTTTAAACAGTGTATACAAAACAATAGATATACCCCCGCCCACCCCCCCCCCCGGCAAACAAAGTATGTCGAGGGGTATATAGTTTTCGTAATTCCGTCCGTCCACGTTAAAGAGTTTGGGTACCCATTATCTCTGTGACGCAAAGTCGGATGGACCTCAAACTTCATATACTTCCTTATCATCAACCATATTTCCATTTCATACCACACTCATGCGGCCTTCATTTCCAAGGTCAAGGTCAAATTACTTAGACATTTGCATCCGTACGATTTGCCTTAAAGTTTTCTGCAACCGTAAGTCAGATTGACTTCAAACTTCATATACTTCCTTATATCATCCATCCATATTTTCATTCCATACATGTACCACACCTATGTGGCCTTCATGTCCAAGGTCAAGGTGAAATTACTTTGAACAATAATGTTTGTCAAGATAACTATTGTTTTTGCAGCATTGATAATGTATACTGATTCGACGAATATATTGATTTTAAATGGAGTATATATGATTTTTTGTGTGAAATATTAAAATGGTTGAGCACGTACTGCGAAGGATTTGAGAACTTTCAGTCCTTTGATATATATAACCTTATAAGGTGGCAAGTCTACACAAAACTGACAGTAGTGTTAGTGTCCATGTGTATCAGTATATCATGTATGTAAGGCCATAGAAATTTAGTTAGGATATTTATCTGCTCATCCAAATATTGCGCGGGGGGGGGGGGGGGGGGGGGGGGGGGGGGGGTGGGGGGTTCATTTTTCGTACTGACTGTATAGTGTCAGATTGCTTTTTAAATCTTTTGAAAATAGATACATTTACTAATAAAATAACAATTTGGCAATTTATTTCAGGGATGGGTATGGTCCCTACTAAAAATCTGCAAATTAATTTTCTCTAGCGCGAACTAAAGTTGATAAATGCATGTATCATGTATCCTGCATATTTTAAAACCTTTTCGTATTGTTCCTGTCTTCTACAGATTTTCAAACCACAGACGCATTGACCGCCTATACTGGGACACCTGGTTTGCGAGCATTTACCAGTTGTGGAGAGACAAATAGACAACAAAAGTTACAGAAAATACTGAGAAGGTATAATTTTGTTACTATGCTGGAAAATAAAATATCTGTTGCAAGTGTTAATTTAGGCCAGAAAACAATTCCGCCATGTCAGAAAAATATCTGTGTGTCGGAGCTTTTTATGGGAATTTAGTGTTACCCTTGTCCGTTCCGTCCCTCCTTCCATCCTTCCGTCACCTACCTTGTAGCTCGTAAAACTTTTAAACCATACTAGCTACAAACTTTAAACTTAGTATGTAGCTTCCTTATGATGAGTCGATTTTTTATTCGACCCACAGGTCATGGATTATCTCCCACTTTTTTACTTAGAATTTCCCAATTTTGCATTGTAACTCGTAAAACTTTTAAACCGTACTAGCTACAGACCTGAAACTATGAAGGTATGTAGCTTCCTTACGATGAGTAGATGTGCAAAAGTTTACTTCTATTTTGTATTCGACCCCCGGGTCATGCATTATTTCCCACTTTCTGACTTAGAATTTGGCAAGTTTGCATTGTAACTCGTAAAACTTTTAAATCGTAATAGCTACAGATCTGAAACTTGGTATGTAGTTTCATTATGATGAGTAGATGTGCAAAGCTTATTTCAATTTTTGATTCGAACCCCGGGTCATGGATTATCTCCCACTTTGTTTACTTAGAATTTCCCAATTTTGCATTGTAACTCGTAAAACTTTTAAACATACTAGCTACAGACCTGAAACTTGGTATATAGCTTCCTTATGATGAGTAGATGTGCAAAGCTTATTTCAATTTTTGCTTCGACCCCCAGGTCATGGATTATCTCCCACTTTTTTAGTTAGAATTTCCCAATTTTGCATTAAACTCGTAAATGTTTTAAAGGTACATGCCCACTCAGTAGGCACACAATGTTCTTTATAGGACTTAAATAAGTGTGTCACTATTCTACCAGTTCTAAAATTACGAGTGCCCGCTATAGAGATATACTCATTTACCGGTAGTAATATTTATTTTACTGATAGTGACTCGCGGTGGTATCAGGCTATTTTCATATACACTAATGAGGCATGATATTTTTTAATTATTTTATATACTAATTAAATGTGTCGCCTGAAAAAATCTTATTTTCCACAGATTATAAAGTATGATCATTGCACATCAAACAATAAATACAGAGAATAAATAGTAATGTCCGTTAACATTTTAAGGACACACGGCTATCGCCCTTGATATCAGTGTGAACATTTACATCTGATATAAAATGTATAATATTGCCAATCAATTCGTGAGATAGTTATGAATTAATGTATATTTTCCAGAAAATGTATCAGATGATTTCTCTGATATAAAGAACATGTTGTGCCTACTGAACGGGCATGTGCACAAAACTGTACTAGCTACATACTTGAAACTTGATATATCGCTTCATTATGATGCATTATCTCGCCCTTTTCGACTTATAATTTTGCCTTGTAACTTGTAAAACTTTTGAAGCCGTAATAACTACAAACCTGAAATTTGGTATGTAGCTTCCTTATGATGAGTAGATGCACAAAGTTTATTTCGATAACCCCCCCCCCCCCCACACTTCCCCCCCCCCCCCCCCCCCCCCACCGCCGATTCCGTGTTATAGGGCACATTTTCTAGTTGTTAATAAGTTTGCCAGAGTTTCTCAATGCTGTTATACATTGAACTCTTATAGGATTGTTTTAATATTTCATTACATCATATTTGTGCACAAATTAAACACTCCATGTGTGGTTGGTTGGGAGCACGCGACGGGTAATTCAACGATCGGTATTCATCCTTACCGGAATTCTTACTGTTTTGGCCCTCACATACATCTTTGGCACCAGATCAGATTATTCTAATTTCAAGGCTGAATGTGTTTTTTCCCAATGTAAATATTCCGTTCTGATTTTGGGATTTTATCCCCCAATGTAGCAGGTTAAAACGGGATTGAACCGGTTTGCCTGGCCTTACATGATCTTACCTGTTGATAGGAAGTTAAATGCTAATAAACAAAATTCACAACCCTGCTTAAGCACTTTTCTATTTCGGTTAAGAAGTTTGCCAGACTTATCCAATCTGACATCGGGGGCATTCGTGCTGACAGACCACATTTTCTTGTTTTGTTTGTGCTCATATGATAAATAACCATTATATGTATTTATTGTTTACCCTAGTTTCTCGACCAATGAAAGAATTAATCGCATATTGCGACGCTTTCGGCAAAATGTATTCAAGTACACATTAAATTTTCAGCGCTATATTTAGAACTGATTTTATGCCTTGTTGTCATCAGTTCACAATACGCAAAGCATATTACTGCCCACACACACGCTCACTTTGTTTTGCACCGCCAATCACATACTAGTATATAGTGATTCAAAATCATGTTTAGGGGCTTCGCTTCGCAGTGGGCTGGGTAAACAATAAGAAAGTTATAGTTCACATATTTAATTTTTAATAAACTACTTTCTTGCTTGCTAGCGCTCGAAATTAATTTAATAAAAAAAATTCAATATGTGAACTATGACTATTATATATATGCCCATGTGAAATCATAAAGAGAGGCCTGTCCATTCTGTTCACATTTTTCCCAACTTTTTCGCATATCATACGTTTTTTTCACAAAACTAAAGGGCTCCGGCCCATTCACAATGCCTAGGAAAACAGTTCTGAAACATTTTGGAAACACTTGTGACTGCAGTCTGATGGTATTTCTCTTCTATAGCAAATACTCTGTTATTATTACAGTAGAGCTCGATGAAGGCAACTCTGGTTATTGGAAGTTTAGCACCAATTCGTTCCAGCCGAAGAACTTTCCCACCTGTACCACAACCAACAACTGAAGCAGGACATCGTCATAGCAGAAATAGACAATGAACTAAATAAGACTGGGATCCACCAAACCTATTGCCAGTCATTTACATGGCCCGTGTCAAATTGTTAAAGATGAAATTATTGAGCCTAGCACCATAGATGAATTCTTTACTGTGTATTGAAGAAACTGATCATACACAGTATGCACAGTGCCCATGCAGTTGTTTTGACTGCATAGATATTCTGGATATGTTGCCATCCATGCAATGCCACAACTATTCTGAACAGCAACAAGTGACAACAGTGAATGCAGTATAGTTTCATCATAACTTCTATATTCCTTGAATAATTACTTAAAGATTTCAACACAGCATACTTGTGTACACATGTCACACATCCATGCTGTCCTTAATGTGACCTTGACCTGTTGACCTTCACAACTTTTTACTTTTTCACACATTAACAAGTTCGCAGGAGTTTCTCAATTATGTCATAACTTCTTTATCCATTGATGGATCACTATAATATTTCAATACATCAGACTTGTGGACAAATGCCACGCATCCATGCTGTCCTTAATATGACCCTGACCTTCACAACTTTGAACTTTTTCACACATTATTTATTTTACCGGAGTTTACACAAGACCTGTGCACAAATGTCACACATCTATGCTGCCCTGAATATGACCTTCACATTTTGACCTTCACACCTGTGTTTATGAATACTTATCACTTTTGGTAAATTAACTTTGCCACAGTTTCTGCCTATCTGCCACCGGGGGAATTCGTGTGCCGATAGGCCACATTTTCTTGTTTTTAAGTTTTGTAAAAAACGACAATGAATGATTTTTCCTCAAATATATATAAATAAAAGATTAATCTGACATTATTGTTTAAGGGGCAGGTGGGGATGATATTCAGTAATTTAATTTCATGCGAGCCTTAGCCGGACGTAAAATTTCAAAATAATGTTATACCAATTACCAACTGAATGAAACGGTCAAAATGTCCAGATCAAAATTTGATTGATTTTTGTCTGATGAATTTAAAATTCCAGGTGCATATATATTCCTTATACATGCTGTTCGTGTCATGACATATTATTGTGACTGATTAAAAGATGCACCAAGTGTAACCCCATTGTTAGTGCTGAATTTAGAATGCTCCCAAATTCTGGTGTGTTTCTCTATGTATATGACATTCTTAAGTCACTGCAGCTATTCAGTATGTAGTTTGTCTCTTGATGTACTGCACATAAATTTCACTCAGTATAGCGAAAAAGGTCACTGCATATCTATTGAGTGCCGTTAACAGTTCAAAGTGAACATGGTTGGAGAAATGGAGCTTTGGACATTTGTGTTCAGTGTCGGCACATACCAGCATGCACATTTGTCTGATCAAGGTATGCGCTATTCGCCATTTAGTCAGCAAAACACACACCATGCTCCAAATAAACAGTACAAATCCTAAGCAAGGTGCAGAGGTGTGCTAGCAGATTATGAGGTACTGGCCACAAATACCATAATCCTCCATTTCTCCAGTGAAAACATACAAACATTTTACAGGCTTCTTGACATCATTTTCATGAATATTTGTAATTAAAAAAATTATTTAGTATGTTGCTCATCTGACTGATGTAAAAATGGTGGTGCATGTTACCACAATCTTTTAAATTTTAGCAGGGTTAAAACAGAAGAGTGGATTTAAGTGAATCTACGTTTTGATCTGGGTCGATTCAGTGCATTCTACAACAAACATATATTATAATAAGCTTAGAATTGCAAATGTATTCGGCTAAGTGATGCATGTACGTGTATAGTCGAATCATTTTATATTATTTAGATGGAATGTCAAATAATTGTGCAATTTCTCCACAGTATGAATGAATTCATGAAATAAACTGATGTATACCATTTTCATTGTCATTAGTCAATTATTATTTCAATCATGATTATAAAATTGCTGAGCAAGTCAAAACAAACTCAGAATAAACATGAGGAAGCATGTTGATTGGTTGACTGAATTCGATTTTAGGTGTGTCCAACAGTAATATTATATAACATGTAGACTGCGTTTTGATTTGTCATGAATTAAGGCTTATGTGCTCAGAAAAGTTTATAATCTTGAATTCAGGCCCAGTATGTCAAACACACCGTTAATGTTCAAGCCTGCTTGCAGAGAGATTGTAGTTACTGTAGTGGTTACATTGACGTCATTGTGTCTGTGTTAAAAGTTATATCCCATCGCGTAGCGAAAATGGGATATAGGGATGCAAAAGTCGTCCGTCAGTCCACCCGTCACATTTTTCCTTCTGCTATGGCTTTGTTACCCTATGACCGATTGGCTTGAAACTTCATGTGCATGTCTATTATCAATATGTCCATTCCCCGTCCAACCCATTCACCCCCATGCCCTAGGTCAAGGTCAAATTACTAGAAATGTGCGTCCAGTAGATGCGTACACGTTTCTCCATTCTCTAATAACTTCTTTACTGTGCATGTTTACTATCATCCATAGTTTGGTTCCCCACCCGACCCATGTTTTCCTCATCCATGCCCATGGACAAATATTTTTTTTAATTTGGGTCCAGTAGATGAAAGCGCATTTCTTCATTCTCCTATAACTTCTTTACTGTGTAACAAATTGGCTTGAAACTTCATGCGCATGTTTATTAACAGCCATATTTACATTCCCTACCACACCCATGCTCTCTCAATGCCCAAGGTCGAGGTCAAATACCTTTGAAGTTTCAGTCCAGTAGGTGTGTGCACGTTCCTCCGTTCTCCTATAACTTCTTTACTTTATGAACGATTCGCTTCAAACTTTATGTGCATATTACCCGTAATTCATATTTTCATTCCTCATCCAGACGTGCTGCCCTTGTCCAAGTTCAATGTCAAATAACCTCTGCTGTGAGATTGACCTTCAAACCAGGGAGCTGGACGTGTGTTGTGTGTGGTTAGAGTTCAGATGAGCTCTTTTGTACTCCTTTTTATACGCCCGTTTGAAAAACAGGACATATTATGTTGTGGTGGCATCTGTCCGTCCATAAACTGTAGTCTTGCACATCGAACTAGTCCTACAGTTTTCCACTGTTCGAACTTCAGGCGATATAACTTGTAAATGATTTATCGAAGGAAAGCAATCAATTTTGTAACTCGTTTACAAAATCTATTTTAGCCCCAATTTTAAAATTCACAAAATTTAACGCAACCTTTTCGAATAAAAAAATGAAGAGAATAACATACATGTTATTTTGAAACAAAGGTAATTGAGTTTTAATAATATGATGAAATCTCTGTAAATGAGACGCCTGTTAGGTTGCCGCGGTGTCTCAGACAATTTACAATCTAAGATAAGTTACAGTGAAACCCAAGATTAAAACACATTTATGTTTTATGTGTGGAGAAATGGGGCTTATGGGATATATGGCCAGTCTTGCTCTGGGTCTTCCATGTCAGTCTTGAGGAATGATAAGAACATACTTTGTTAGAAACAGGACTGATGTTTCACTGACTGAATGGTGACTAGTGCAGACTCTGATCTGATCAGACTGCGCGAATGCATGGGATATATGGCTAGTCTCGCCCTGGGTCTTACAGCTCAGTATTGAGGAACGATAAGAACATACACTATTAGAAGCAGGACTGATGTTTCCCTGACCAGTACCATAACCATGATGAGACAGACGAGGCGGGCATTTTGCCGATTATTTGTTTTATGCCAAGAATTAAACAAATCCCTGGGGTGGTGGCGGGGAGAATGCTCCCTGACCCCCATGTCGGGACTTGGTTCGCCTCGCCCTGGTACTTACCTCTGGTTACGGCCTTGCTGACTGAATGGCGACCAGTGTAGAGCCTGATCCGACTGCGCGAATGCGCATGCTGATCTGGATCTACACGGGTCGCAGATACCATTATGCATAAGCCACATTTCTCCAGTCACAGTGTTTGCATTTATTTCTGAAACATTACTGGTAGTCCCTCCAAACTGAAACTGAAACTAAATCGTAACGGACTGAATGCATAGATCTGCTAATTGTTCTCGGTCAATGTACATGATGTATTGGTTCCGTGCTTACTTGCGTCCTGTAATTGGTATGACTAGAGCTGGGGCAGAGTTACAGGTTCCCGGTTTATTGCTTAGTTTTCTGTATCCGGCACCCTGTGAGTTGGAACCAGTAAACTTAAAACTGATGAACTAGAATGGTTTATGGAACGCGTACGAATCTGTAAGTCGGTCACACGAAGGCCTTCTGGTATTACCACAGACGCAATGTAAATAAAAACATTGGCGACCTACGATTCAAGTCCGAGTTATTATTTTCGATAAATGGTGCCAGGGTTTCCGAGTGAGTAGCTAGGCTTCCGAATAATCATGATGGATGGCAGGAATAGCTCCTGCCGGACTCTATGTAGCGTGGCTTCCGAGTAGTCCTAAGGAATTATATTACACACGTCCGTCCTCAAGTCATTGCTGTACATGTATTTGGTATATATACGTAGACAAACAATTTATCTTCAGCGGTGTCCAAATAATGTCGGCCAATATCTTCATATTAATTCTATAATCTAATCAAAGTACTGAAAGTACTGAACATAGGGTACTACAAGATTAAACTAGATTGATTGATTGTTGGTGTTGCAGTTTCATTAACCCTTAAAGGTACATGCCCACTCAGTAGGTACAAAATGTTCTTCACATCAGAGACATCATCTGAGACATTTCCTGGCAAAATAAACATTCATGCGCCATTATCCCACGTACTGATTGGCATTTTTATACATTTTATATCAGACGTAAATTTACACACTGATATCAGGGGCGATAACCGTGTTTGCTTAAAATGTTAACGGACATTACTATTTAATCTCTGTATTTATTTTGTGATGTACAATGATCATACTTTAAAATCTGTCGAAAATATTATTTTTTCAGGTGACGCATTTCTTTAGTATAAATAATTAAAAATTAGCATGCCTCATTTGCATATGAAAATAGCCTTATACCACCGCGCGTCACTATCAGTTATACACTTATTTAATTCCTATAAATGACATTTTGGGCTTAATGAGTGGGCATGTTCCTTTAAAGCGCTGGAAACGACAATTGTCGTCTGCTGTTTTAAATATTTTTATATTTTCTCCTCAAAAACATACTGAGACGATTCTACTGCGCTGCCAAAACAGGTTTTTAAAGAGATTAAAATATACAAAATGAGCAGACGGCAATTTTATTTTTCAGCGTTTTAATGGTTAAAGGCCCAACTGGGATATAAAAGCCACCAGATGGCGCTGGGCAGGCTTTTTGATAACTTTATGCATGCTTCACTTCAGGGACACATTTTCAGATATTTTAGAAATACCACTGAACAAATAAGTACACTATTTCACACAGACATAGATAATACAACTTTGAAAGGTTTAGAAAAAATTGGATTTAAGAAAACAAATGTAAATATGCTTTTGAAGTAATACAATGTACTCAACTGACAACTGATTCAAACTTGCCGGGCGGAGCGTAGCTGTTACATATGTAATTCATGCATAGAGCTGAGTTCATGACCCGACATTGTAAACAACCCCACGTGTTTAGTGATAACGCTAACAGCTATAACTGCCTGTATGGTCAACATCAGACAGTGTGCCAGCCGCACAACTTTGATTTTGGACAGTAATATCAAATTAAATGTGTGGTTGGTATGCACATAACAAGGTGAATGAAACAAAACCATGGTTTAATAGACCAGCAAGAGAAATATTTCGCCTAGAACTTGATACAGTGGCTGTGAAAATGCAGTATATACTAATTATAAACAGCATATACTCGGGTTAGTATGCACAGTCACAAAACAGCATGTATGTGCAGTCTGATCTGGAATTTACATGACTACATGAATTCAAGTTGGCTAGCAGCCTTATTTCCTGCATCCTAACACATACCAGTATGGCTATTTCAACACTGGTCTCTAATTAGCTGTCAGCATATATTACATCTGCAGCAATGCAGTCTAACTGGGACGGGGTTATCTGTGGAATGACATACCGACTTATTACAAACACATATTCTTATATATTGGTTACTGCATGTACTTACAAAATACATCGGAGATAGGAACCTTGTTCAGGTCCAGAAGTACAATATAGGTTTCACTATATGTACATGACACACTCTAAGTAATGGACACGTGGACACGTTACGACATGCATATCCCCGGATCAGCAGCCTGATCAGGATCTACACTGTTAAGTTTGGTGGTCATTCATGGTGGCTCTAATTAATGATGTAAACTGCATCATGATGTAGTCATGTGCTGAATGTGAGTTAAACTGATCAAACACTCAATAAGCCCCAGTTTGTCATTGTGTAACACATGGAATTGTGTTTCATTAAATTTTACGTGTTTCTATTTTTGATAATTTATATAATAGCATCAGAATACTCTTTGCTTTGAAATAGTTAGCAGCAAAATACTATATAAGTTTTAACACTTTTAGTAAATTCTCAATCATTTTCCTGCACAACTAAAACATACAGACACTATTATAGGGACTGGTATATATTGTATCATTTGTGTGTTTTATGGGACCACACGTTTGATAACAAACCTACATACCATATATTTAGATACTGGTCAGTATGAAACGCCTACACTGGCTATCCAACAGCCCCCTCACTGTTCTACATTGGGAGCAGACGACAAACATGTGCTGCTGTTTATGTATTCTATTTATAAAGCCAGTGTATAACTGACAGGCTAGGGACGCTATCAGTAATTGGATATGCCCCTCCTACAAAATTCGGTACCAGGGCACCGATTGTTGGGCCTTTAAGGGGTAAACTATTGATATGGCACAACTTGAAGTACAGTATGCACTGCTACAGTATGCACCAAAACATTCAACAACATTACAGATTATGCATAGCAATATCAGAAAGATACGGTAACACATATACAAGACATCATCAATTCAAGTATAAATACAGATTCCAGATATCTATGATCATCATAGATATATTAAAAACTGATTGAAGAGCAATAGTTACAATAATTCCGCCACGGAAGCGGTGTCGCGCCTGAAAATGCCTTATCGGTACATCGCCAAGTTTACTTATGTTTTGTGAATGAAATAGTTGGCCCCGGATCGAGTATATTAAAACATACAAATGACGTCATTGGGGAAACCGCTGACAAAATTTTCAATGTATGGAAGCCCAAACTTGTTAAATTTGTTGTTGTCGTATTTCAGTACTTGCATTACTATGGGTATTAATATACGCTGGATGTGTTATACTGTCATTAATTTGTTCCCTGACTGTAAGTTATCACCTTAAATACTGACTTATTGACCCCCTTCCCTGAACGTAGAATTGACACTCATGTTGGCGTGTATTGGCCACCATAGACAAATGTCAATGAGGCCGAATTCGGGAATGTCATTAAAATCCGCTGTAAATCCATCGATAGATAGAGAGAATGAGGATTAAACATCAGTTAGACCTACACGTGCGAGTTTTGTTTCGCACAGGTGTCGGGTGAGTTTAAGAATAGGCTGTCGGAAGGTCAAACTTGATGTAGTTTGTGTGTTAAACGCGTCGCTTGTTTCGGAGAGTATTCGGAGGGGAGTTAACTCTGTTACTAAATTTAGCGATGACCGCAAATGGGGGCAAATCACGCGCAACAAAATAAGCCGATGTATTTTTGTACGTAGAACATCCGTTGTTGATATTGTGCAGTGCAAGTAGTTTTTCATAATAGTATTTTCAATTAGCGGTTGCGTATGACAGCTAAACGTTGAGTAACACAATGCATTTTGTTGTTATGGTTACTCCAAGATATCACTACCTACCACCGCATCGAGGGGGGTCTGGGGCGTTGCTAACGTTCGGAGGCGATCCCTATACATAGGTGTATGCCCTATGTAATAATACACCCTCACTGACACATGTACAAATAGGTATGCATAACTTTAGATAAGGTGAAGGCTGGATGGCATTATTTTCCCCGTAAAACATGAATTTGTATCCCACATATCAACACTAATTATTAGCTTACAAGGGTTACTACCCCTCTATTATGTAATACTACGTTGTATCCAACTTCGTTACAATTCTCAATGACCTCTAAATTCGCTATATATGCGTATGTACGAAGGTTGCGTGCTAGAACAGATACTGAATTGCATGGTATATCGTGAATGAACCAGGAATCAATTGATTAATGTCCCAATGACAAGCTACCTTAGCCAGGACGAAGTTTCGTCCTTGTCAATTTCGCTACACTATAACCACTGGGGTGCCAGTTCTTTAATGAAAATGATTATATCCAGCAGAAAGCTGATATCACCAACGCTTGAACCAGTTTTGTTCTGGGCAACTTGGTTGGATGTACTCAAGCTGGAGTTGAACCACTGAATGATAGTATCAAAATATATGTGTCATCAATTCTTGGAGCGTAATCGCAAACCAGAACATCAATTCCTGGCATTGGGAAATACTTGATTCACTTCAGATATAGTACCCTCAATATATGTGCCGGGTGCTTTAAATTTAAGTTTTAAATTCTGTCGCTAATACTCTAACAGTAAATCTTCGTAAAAATATTGTTAACATTGACTTTACGACTTATTTGTAAATCATTTCAATAGAGCGTTATATTTTCAATGAGGTGGTCCGCATTTTTTTTTAAAAAGTACATATATTTTAGAATCAGGCCTAATTAAATTTGATTCTAAAGTTCTACGGGACCATGGTTTATTGAGAAAAATACAAAATATAAAACGTCATAAGAAGTCAATGTTCGTTCCTCACATTCTAAAGGTGGCTAGCCCGCGTCATGATGTAAGTAAAAGCGTGTCAATATTTTTTATTTCAGACACTACCTTATCCCACAATGAAAGATATCCATGTGTTGTTGTGAAGACAAACAAACGTTCTGGGCGTATGCACGTTTACCAACGGTCGTGTGATGGAAGGCATAGCTATTTCTCTAATTATAAAGGTAAACAATAACGCAATTTGCGTTTACTGAAACATTATTTACTTGATGAAAATAAATGAATATACATTATGTTGATGCTTGACAATTAACCACTTTTTTCCACTTACCCCATCAATTGCTTTTGAATGTATTAGTACGAATATGTACACTTAGTTCGAATATCTTGTTTACCGCTCCAGTAGCTTATTTCACCAACATTGCAAAGTATACTTATCTAGCAAAGTATACTTTGAGGGAGTAATCATTTATGTTTCCAGAAATGCATTATTTCATATAGAACTATAACGACTGCCTATATTTGATGATTCAAAGTATGCATAATTATTATACTGAATTTATTACATTATCACAGCCAAAATGGCTGTGATAATGTAATAAATTCAGTATAATAAAAATTAATAAATTTATCCCAAAATTGAAAAGTTCTCCCTCAAAGTGTACTTTGCTAAAAAAGTATACTTTGCAATTTTGATGAAATCGGCTACTGGTCACAGATGAAAGATTCAGATCTAGACAATTGCCGTTCAAAACAACTTACCCTCCTTCACACTCACTTAAGGAGGGAGCTATACATCCTATTCAGGATAGTCAAGTAGGTACAAACATACACTATAGTCTGTTTCACGAAAGCTGCCCAAATTTTACGGCTATATAGACAATTCAAAAACAATATTATTTTCGATAATATTAAATTACAGGGAAATTTAAGAATGAGCCTTCTTTTTATTTCGTGAAATTTGGTCAAATATTGGTTTTATTACGAAAAATTGATTTCTCTATGGGAATTTAACATGGGGAGAAAAGAGGTAAAGGAGTGTGGGAGGAGTCAAAAAACCATGTTTTTTGGAAATTGACTCCGAAACCTGACTAGATAGCTTGGATATGATCTAAGTCAAAAAAACAAAAGTTAAATTTTAAAAATCGGTCCAGTATTTCTAAAATTCAAAAAAATGTCCCCATGTTCAATCCCCATAGACATCTTCACGGAGTCTATGGGGATTTAACATGGGGAAATTGTTTTTTCGCAATAAAATCAATATTTTACCAAATATTTCGAAATAAAAAGAAGGCTCATTCTTAAATTTTCCTTTATTTCAATATTGTCCAAAAAAATATTGCTTTTGAATTGTTTATATGGCCGTAACATTGGGGCAGCTTTCGTGAAACAGACAGTAAACATACCTCTTTCACATACGACATACTTCCAACCTTTTCCACTGACCTAAGCGTCTGGCAAATTCAAATATAATTGCTTTGTAAATGTTATGGAATATATATATAGCATATATGCGAACACTACATTTATCTATTTTCATTTGTATAAATCAATGGGAAAAAACAGAAACATACATTACTAATAATATTCTTGTTTCTGGAAGAACGTAGTGTGTAGTGTCTAAGCGAGCCAGAAAGCAGGACATTTGTTGCATCCTCTTATCTACAGCATATCCTATGAAAATTGATGGGTTTTGTAACTTTTGGGAATTGGCCGTTTCACTAAATTTCGTACGATTAAAATTTCGTAAGTGCAAAATTATGATAGTCTGTAAATTTCACATTAACAATGTTTTCTTGTAAACAATTATTGGATTTGCATTGATTGGGCATATGCTGCAGCCTATGTTCAATAAATGTAAATCCATCAATTGAAATTTCCAGACGATCATAAATTTGCACTTACGAACATTTTAGCCGTACGAAGTTTAGTGAAACGGACCCCTGGTTGGTAAATGATGCCAACACTATTGCAGATGCTGTTTATATCAATTACCGGCCTTCGTATACGTGGCAGGCGAGTAGGGAACAGTGCCGGGGCCACAGTGACTACACTGCATTCACCTTGGGAAATGTATGGGTATTGTTTGTAAGCTGGCCGGGTGACACATATAGATGGATCGGCTATTCAAGGAATACAACTGACGTCATGGAGACCGGTAATTGAGGACTTTAGTGCTAGATACCAAAACATGAGATGCTGTAGCTGCAGCTACAGTGAAACCTCTCTAAACCGGATACAAAGAAAACAAATGTGATCTTATTTTGATGATTTCCTTCGTCATTTATCTCAGGTGATACTGTCTGTTCATGATCGTAAAGCACACAGCTATGGTTGATAATGGTTAAATGTCTGATTTACCGTGAAACCTCTCTAAACCCAACACCATGGGAGCGTCCCAGTGTGTCCGGTTTAGAGAGGCGTCACTGTATTTTATCGTGGTTCATTTAAAAATGTTAATTACAGTGTAACTTCTCTAAGCCAAATTTCATGCGTAATGGCATTGATTTTGCACATATTGCATATATGGAACGTTTATTTGCATTAAACCAATGGCCCATGAGCATGTACAACATATACAGAAACATTTACAATACAGCGTGACTGATGGCATAGCGAAAATATAATCTAAAGTTTGCAATGTACATGTACACATATATATATATTTACGTTTACAATTGGCATATAACGTTATAATAACTAAGAGTGCATGCACAATACAACTATGTAATATGTTACATACAGTTTGAGGCAAACCAAATAGTAATCAGTGAGTATATTAGCGATTGCATGTTCATGACGAACATTGAGTAATGGTGTGATAATGATCGCATTATCATTATTGTATCCCTCATACCGGACGAAATTCGGGGGATACTATGGATTTGACACCGAACATCGTCCGCGTCCGTCGCTTCTTGTCCGGAACGTTGCTCGAATACCCTTGGAATATGTTTATGCAACTGATGCATAGATCATGCATAGACCATGACCCAAAGGTGTGTCGCGCGCAAGAATGACAACTATTGCATCACTATGTTTTTAGTTATCTCCCTTTGTTGTGTTTTTTTGCACACTGATTTCTTGTCCGGAGCATAACTCGAATATCCTTTGGAATAGTTTTATGAAACGTCATATATGCATAGACCAGTACCCAAATGTGAGTTGTGCGCAAGAATGACAACTCTTGCCTCACTTATTTTCGAGTTATCTCCCTTTGTTTGTTACGTTCTACATGCATAGACCACGATCCAAACGTGTACGGCGCGCAATAATGATAACTCTTGCCTCACTAATTTTCGAGTTATATACGTTTGTTTTTTTCGCGCACTTATTTCTTGTCCGGAGAATAACTCGAATACCCTTAGAAATATTTTCATGAAACTTCACACATGCATAGAAGACGACTGAAAGGTGTGTCACATACATGAATGACAACTCTTGCCTTATCAATTTTCGAGTTATATCCCTTTTTTTTTGTTTTCGTGCACTGATTTCTTGTCCGGATCATAAGTCGAATATACTTTGGAATATGTTCAAGAAACGTTACACATGCATATACCACGACCGAAAGGTGTGTTTTGCGTAATAACGACAACTATTGCATCACTAATTTTCGAGTTATCACCTTTTGCTTTTTCGCGCAGTGATTTCCTGCGTGGAGCAAGGTTTAGCACCGATGAGTACATATTACTGGAAATAGATAAGCAATATTCGGATAGAAGACTGCATTGTAAACATGGCTAACTATATTATACTATTATTCACGTATTGCATTTTTAAGAAACTAAATGTTGCCTTGCATTTAATTCCTCAAAATGCAATATTTGAACAATAACGGTGGTGTGTTTTATAATTTGCTGTTTCATTTCACGCAGCGTTCGCCAGTGACTTGACACCGAGTGACTGCTTGAGAATGTGGAAAACTTACAAAGGCATATCTGAAGTAGCTGTATCGTGTGACGAAAAGTGTCCGTTCGTGTGCCAGTACTGTACGTAGTATACCTGTAGTCAGTTTCACCAAGACTGTTAAGCATACTTATCTAGCTAAGTATACTTGGAGGGAGTAATTCTTTCTTTTTCCCGAAAGGAATTTCACGGAAACGGCATGTGCTCGGCAGAACCTCGCCCATCCCGTTTCCTAAGCCTTGCCATATAACGAACGACTGCATATATTTCATGATTGAAAATATGCAGAAGTATTATATTGAATTTATTACATTTATCACAACCAAAATGGCTGTGATAACGTAACAATCAGTAAATAAAAATTAATAAAATTATCCTTAAATTGAAAACTTCTCCCTGAAAATGTACTTAGCAAGATAAGTATTCTTAGCAATTTTGGTGAAATAGGTTGCAGTTCTCAAATTCACCAAACTGTACTCACGATTTGGAACATAGGCGTGCTATTAACGGTAGGCATAACATGTTCTTTATAGGAATTAAATAAGTGTATAATTGTGTCACTATTCCACCAGTTCGTAAAATTACGAGTTCCCGCAATACAGATATAATCATTTAGTAATATGTAGTGTACTGATTGTGACGCGCGGTGGTATCAGGCTATTTTCATATGCAAATGAGGCATGATATGTTTTAATTACTTATACTAATTAAATGCGTCACCTGAAAAAAATAATATTTTCGACAGATTATCAAGTATGATCATTGCACATCAAAATATAAATACAGAGACTAAACAGTAATGTCCGTTAATATTTTAAAGAAACACGGTTATCACCCCTGATATCAGAATGAATGTTTTTGTTTGCCAGAACATGTCGCAGATGTCTCTGATATAAAGAACATGTTGTGCCTACTCAGTGGGCATGTACCTTTAACATGACCTTCACCTTTTGTACTTTCACATTTTTGCGATAACACTTAGCAAGTTTTTGCGTAAAAAGGTTTGTACAAGTTTCTTCATGATCGCATAAAATTATTATTACTTGATGGATTGCTTCAATATTTGGACACGTAATACATGTAAGAATTTGTCGCCATTAACATGACCTTGACATTTTTGACCTTCACATGGGTGTGGAAACACAGTTTTTTTATGTCAAAAGGTTTCTTCAACCTCGAACTTTTTCATGTTTAAGCATGCACTTTTCTGACGGTTTTTGTGATACTTACTTTAGCACATGCCCATGACCATATTACGGTCAAATGCCTCGGCAGGCGCGACACCGCTTCCTTGGCGGAATTCTTGTTTTGATTGTATTTATTAAACATCTTAGTGTTAGTTATACAATCACGTTATGTGTGTTTGTCATATATGTGACTTCACTGCTTGGAGAGGCCGGTTGCCATATAACACTCAATCACCAATAATATACAAATGAAAATAAATGAATCACTGGAGGTGGCCACAATCCAAGCCACTTGTAGATTCCTCTTCTAGCTCGCTGGCAACATATACCAAACACGGATCGCACGGATGTATTTACTGACTATTCACATCTGTTTTATGTGTGTTGGTCATCTATGTGACTTCAGTGCTTGGAGAGGCTGGTTGCCATATAACACTCAATCACCAATAATATACAAATGAAAAGAAATTTATCACTGGAGGTGGCCACAATCCAAGCCCCTTGTAGATTCCTCTTCTAGCTCGCTGGCAACATATACCAAACACGGATCGCACGGATGTATTTACTGACTATTCACATCTGTTTTATGTGTGTTGGTCATCTATGTGACTTCAATGCTTGGAGAGGCTGGTTGCCATATAACACTCAATCACCAATAATATACAAATGAAAAGAAATTTATCACTGGAGGTGGCCACAACCCAAGCCCCTTGTAGATTCCTCTTCTAGCTCGCTGGCAACATATACCAAACACGGATCGCACGGATGTATTTACTGACTATTCACATCTGTTTTATGCGTGTTGGTCATCTATGTGATTTCAGTGCTTGGAGAGGCAAGTTGCCATATAAGATCAGTTCATCAATAATATACAGATCATGATCTAATCAAACATTTGATATGTTAATTTTGCAACCAATCAAATCGTCTCAAACTGATTTTCACACTAGTCCATTTATGAAAATGTGGTATTTATGATCTAGAAAATAATAAAATTGCTTGCAAAAAGTACAGATCCTGATGAGACGGCTCGTCACGAGCCGGCTCATCTGGATCTATACTTTTTGCCAATACCACTATACAGGCCTGTGGTGTTGGAAGGGTTAAACAATATCGTAATTACAGCTTCTGTGTGTGGAGGAGCTACTACGGATGAGCGCAGCGGAAACATCACGTCCCCCGGCTATCCGGGCGACTATGGCGCCAACTTGTACTGTCAATGGAGCATCCACGTGGACAACGACAGCTTCATCATGCTGGAATTCACCGATATCAACATGGAGGATTCCATCAAGTGTTACTCCGATTTCATCCAGGTATCGCATTATAGTGGCACCTATCAGGGGAAAGTGAAATTGACAATGAAAAGTGGCATTCAATGACCGCAACAATGCGAATGGCAACAAACGACATGCATATAGACAATACAAAACTGAACTGCGCACGTAAAATGTAACATGCCTCGTTACCAACGCAGCATTCTGGCTAAGTTTAGAAGTGGTAGTTTACCACTTTTCATAGAAACTGGTAGATATACCAGAGTGCCACTACCTGAACGTATTTACAAATTCTGCAATTCAAATCAGGTTGAAAATGAAGTCCACTTTTTGCTCAATTGTGATTTGCATGCTGATCTCAGACGACCATTATTATACAAAGCACAAACCAGCAACACTGATTTTTTCAACATGGCATTAAACGATAAAGTCATTTTTATCATGAATCACGTAAATTTAACATTTCTTTTATCATCAACACTATATGATATGTATCATTGTATAGAAGGAGAAAGCAGTTTTTATAACGTTGTGTTACTATCCGTTCGGTGCCATATTAATGACAAACTCAAATACTAAATTTTACACTTCTTTTATTATCAAGCATTTATTACACAGTCATAACTTACTCTGCGTTCCGGAATTGCAACATTACCGACCAGAGTGGACCTTTATCAGACTACGCCGACGCGCAGTTTGATCAGGATCCTCACTTGTTTGGCCGATTCACTTGGACACTTTTACGAAATAGACAGAAGGCCGGTGCAGTGCAGTGCAGATTCAAGTGTGATCACGCAAACACGTGAACAGATTTGAATCTGCAACGCCAATCACTCGGATACAACAAATATGTGGCCACTACCGGAACGCAGGCATTTTCAATTTACTGGAAAAATCCAATTAATACGTTTAATTATTTTATGTGTAACTATTAAACCAACTTATTCAATACGTGACCATTCATTTTAATTCGCTTTGCATATGTTTTAAGCGTTAGAAAACGCATGTGCATACATTTTCTTTACTTGTGTAAATACCGCCATGGTGTCTCATAGGTCGATATCGGCCGGGTTTCTTATGTTGTATTGTGAGTTATTTTATTGTTGAATATATTGTAAATAAGAATGTGACACGTTAATAAAATAAATACACACATACATACATACTTATCTAAAACTGGACACCTGGCAGGTATCCAGGATGTCCGTGTTCTGGAGACGTGCAACTGTAACTTGGGTGGTTGTGTCGTGTCGTACACGAGGACGCATTATGTGCGTGCCGTTACCTCGTCCAAGTCATGTATTACAGTGGTACATGTACTACTCCGAAATCAACCACCTTGGGAGGTCTCCAGGTTCTGTTCTTGAAGTGCCACTGTAATCCAGGTATATATGTCGTATTTGAACACTATTTGAGCAATATGTGATATAGTATGCCTTATGTACATGTGAACAGATATCACCCGTATACACATACATGTGAAAGGTAATCCAATCGAATTTGGACATATTAGTGTCAAGCGTAGAGGGCGACATTCTTTAAAATAAGACTTCAGTACTTTACGTTGCTGTGTTTTGGCCCAGTCTCCAACAATTTCCAAGCTTCCGTGGATGCTTTACGTAATACTGATTGACCTAGTTCCGTTATACGTATCGTCGGTTGTATTGCAATGCATTTAAATACTGCTGATTTGAGTAACTTCAATTTACGTTGCAGATCTATGACGATAATATATCAGAGATGAACAACACCCTTGGAACGTTATGTGGCCGTCACAACCGTACTATTAAAATAGTGTCATCGGGAAACGCTATCAAATTGGAATTCAAAAGTGACAACACCGTTTTCGGACGCGGATTTTCTGCAACATGGGTTTCAGGTCAGATATTCATCACTCATGACATTTGAGAATATTGATGTATTTTGTAATTATGAAGTTGACAGAAATGTCAGAGTACTCGCGGAACTTCACCAAAGAAAAACGGAGGTGATGGATTTTGGTCAATTAAAATATTGAATATTACAAATATGCAGATTGAACAAACACCTATGTTAAGGAGTGAATTCGCACCAGTAGCACCGCTTCAGTAGCCTATTTCACCAACATTGCAAAGTATACTTTTCTAGCAAAGTATACTTTGAGGGAGTAATCATTTATTTTCCCCGAAATGCATTATGTCATATAGAACTAACGACTGCATATATTTGATGATTAAAAGTATGCAGAATTATTATACTGAATTTATTACATTATCACAGCCAAATGGCTGTGATAATGTAATACATTCAGTGAAATAAAAAATTAATAAATTTATCCTAAAATTGAAAGTTTCTCCCTCAAAGTGAAATAGGCTACTGATGATTTGTTGTTTTTCTTAACACAAATGTACAAGACGGCACTTGCAATGCATACGTTTTCTTGTAGTCGCGTTGTTGTTACGAGATGATGTCAATGGGGCCAGTTATGACCATGATCAGCCAAACAAGTCTCAATAACAGAATGAATGAAGCCAGCAACATTTTTACAATAAGTTGTATTTAAACTATAAAGACACAAATTTACACAATAGTTCACAAATTACAAATAAAATTTACCTTTGAACGTTCTGAAAACATCTAATAATTTGCTTTGAATGTTAAAATGTCACAATTCCGATAAAATCCAATACTAAATAATACATCAAAAAATGTCTATGCCTAGCCAGTTCAATTACAATATTCATTTTTTCTGTTAATTAACTAAATTAACAGAATATATAAGTCTCTTTTTCACACGTAAAATCCACACCTTAATTAATCCTTTTCAATAACATTTGGTACAACTCTGAAACTATTCATTAGTTCAGGCCTATATATACCTAGTAGAAAAATCCGGAATATTCTCCAAGATTCTCCCAAATTCTAATAGAATTTACCAGAACAGTCATGCAGTTGCTAGATATAGGAAGAAAGCTCTAGAGAATTGTAAATATAGCAATTATACTAACAATATCTAGTGACTTGTAGAACATTGACATTGCAGTGTTTCCGGAACTTTCCCTGATGTTTATCAGTAGAACAATAGTACATGTACAGAAAACAATATACAATGTGCATGAATGTTAATGAATACATGAAAACATACACATGTACATTTCAAATATGCATGTGCACACACATGTAACAATGCTGAT